>NQII01008088.1:87455-133670 GCA_002778355.1 Clitarchus hookeri | reverse complement strand
AGTCCCGATGGAGCGAGCCACAGTTTACTCGCCCGGCCCACGTCCCACACACAAGTTAGTCTGGAGGCAGCGAGGCGTGAGTGCGACATAGTGACCTGTTTTCAACTACTCGCACCTACCAACTTCCCTGCCGTGCCCCACTGCGTCCTCAAAGAACCATGGGAATTGAAGGGTGGTGGGGGTGTAGGGGAGAGGAGAAATTCTACAAGGTTTCCCTGCTGGCCTGAAAAAAAAACTGCCTGGAAAGGTTTCTCCCGCCCGTCTGAGAAAATCGCCAACCACGTTGTTTGCTTTGTGCCCGAGAAGAACAAACTGCATGGGAATGGAATGCAAACTCGTCTCTATCACTCAGCGGTGTTGACCTTTCCCCAAAAGTTTCAGCTGTGACCTTACTTTTTTCCTCCTCCGCCACTGAGGACGGAGGAATGAGAAATACTGGTTATTTCACATTTCCGGGAATGAAATCTGGTAAAAGTAATTGAATTTTACTGAACAAAATGTATACATTAAAATAATTTTCGTGTTAATAGACCACACAAATAACAAGGAAAAATTAAATACAAGGGAAAATAATACACGTGATTATTATATTATTCACAAAATAATTAAAAATAATACGATTTGGAATTTTTGTAAAATTGAGTAAATGCTTCTAAATGTATGTGTATTTTTTTAATATCCTTACCGCAATGCAAGGCACAGCACTAGTGCATACATACGTGAGTGTGCACCGCATTTATAAGGCAATACATGACCTTCATTGAGGCGTATGGCGCGATATTAGAACAGTTTCCGTGAAAGTGAATTGCTGACTAAACGGTGGTGGTTTGTAATTCATTGACGTAACATNGGGTATCTAGCGTCGTGACTAATCTAAGTATGAGCGATTCGCGTCAACATATTAACCTAAATACATAAATTTGCCACCATTTTGAAAGCAAGCGCCTAGAGTGGTCGTAAACCTTAAGTCATATGTTCTTACTACGTGCTTTATGTGTACCGAGTTTGGTGAAATTCGGTTCACGCGTTCTAAATTTGAAAGCAGTGACACACAGGCACAGACACACACAACATGGAAAGTGATATCATACGCCTTTCTTTCCTTCGGAAAGTAGGCTAAAAGTTGGGAGGTTATTGAATATATAGGAAACATCCCAGAATCCACGACGGTACTGAGAAGGAATACAGCAAAATCCCATAATCATCGCGGGCGCTATACAAACTCGATCGATAAAAGCACACATAAAATACATCCCGTTCTTTTTTCCGCTTCTATAACCGCGAGGAGATTGTGTATAGCTGGAATGGGCTTGCGGACACGGGCCGTTAAGACATACTCCAGGTTAAGTGCTCGCTCACATCCCTGGGGCCGCATCCTGCAGGAGTTCCCGCAACTGCGGTCTCTGCGAACAAGGACCACGATGGGTGCGCCTGGGGAGAGGGAAGGAGGGCAAAGTTAGGAGGAAGATCCTACAAGTCCCGATGGAGCGCGCCACAGTTTACTCGCCCGGCCCACGTCCCACACACAAGTTAGTCTGGAGGCAGCGAGGTGTGAGTGCGACATAGTGACCTGTTTTCAACTACTCGAACCTACCAACTTCCCTGCCGTGCCCCACTGCGTCCTCAAAGAACCATGGGAATTGAAGGGTGGTGGGGGTGTAGGGGAGATGAGAAATTCTACAAGGTTTCCCTGCTGGCCTGGAAAAAAAAACTGCCTGGAAAGATTTCTCCCGCCCGTCTGAGAAAATCGCCAACCACGTTGTTTGCTTTGTGCCCGAGAAGAACAAACTGCACGGGAATGGAATGCAAACTCGTCTCTATCACTCAGCGGTGTNGAGAAATTCTACAAGGTTTCCCTGCTGGCCGGAAAAAAAAACTGCCTGGAAAGATTTCTCCCGCCCGTCTGAGAAAATCGCCAACCACGTTGTTTGCTTTGTGCCCGAGAAGAACAAACTGCACGGGAATGGAATGCAAACTCGTCTCTATCACTCAGCGGTGTTGACCTTTCCCCAAAAGTTTCAGCTGTGACCTTACTTTTTTCTTCCTCCGCCACTGAGGACGGAGGAATGAGAAATACTGGTTATTTCACATTTCCGTGAATGAAATCTGGTAAAAGTAATTGAATTTTACTGAACAAAATGTATACATTAAAATAATTTTCGTGTTAATAGACCACACAAATAACAAGGAAAAATTAAATACAAGGGAAAATAATACACGTGATTATTATATTATTCACAAAATAATTAAAAATAATACGATTTGGAATTTTTGTAAAATTGAGTAAATGCTTCTAAATGTATGTGTATTTTTTTAATATCCTTACCGCAATGCAAGGCACAGCACTAGTGCATACATACGTGAGTGTGCACCGCATTTATAAGGCAATACATGACCATCATTGAGGCGAATGGTGCGATATTAGAACAGTTTCCGTGAAAGTGAATTGCTGACTAAACGGTGGTGGTTTGTAATTCATTGACGTAACATACACAACTGAATCCCGCCTCTCATGCGTAATCCGTTTTACAGTCCACGCTAAGTGTTTCTCTGCCTCTAGACACCATCGTCACATTGAGTGTCAGGGGCCGCGGTGGAACAGCGGCTAGAGCGTTCACTTCCCACCAAGGACGGGCCTGGTCACTCCTGGATCTTCGCTCGTGGGAATCGTGCCGGACGATGCCAAGTGATCAGCGGATTTTGTTAGGGATCTTGTGTTTCCCCCGCCCTTGCATTCCAGCGCTGCTCCATCCATGCCTCACTCCACCTTCATCGGCTCTCAAGTTCCCGATGTTAAGGCTCCCGCCCGCCTGACGCTTGAACCGTGTTTGAAAGTGTTTGAAATCCTAGTTTCTTGACGAGACTTTTAAACGTGCCTTCAGTATGTGTACCAACGAAAAGACGTCATACCGCAGACGAGGACGGAATGGTTCTTTAAAGTTACCACGCATGCTGTAAACATTATTTTGGAGCTCTCCAATATCGTTAAAGCTGTTTCCTCTGTCCACCGTATCAAAAAATATCAGCCTGACACGAGTCAAACTACGACAGGAGACTGTATTGAACTTTGCTACAGACATTTCATCAATAGACTGATAGGGCCACCGCTGAAAGTCCCATAGGTAGACGCAGCACTACGAGAACACAGCACGTCAGTTCAGATCCCTGCGCGTAGAGGCGATGACGCTCTTGTAGCGCGTGCCAGTGCGACCCTTATTGAGCGCTCAAACCTCTCCTCTGTCCACATGGATGAGGGTAGCGAGTGTTGCCTACCTGGCAGGTATTATTGCACTTCGGTCACAGATATTTCCCTCGAAAACGGAGCTGTCAACTACCAAAACACTGTGTTTCCTTAGGTTGAACCTTATGTTTGGTAATACTTCCTTCGAAAACAAAGCACAATTTTACGTCACGAAATATAATGCAATATCCACGCGGTAAACCCATTTATTTCCACGGAATTTGTTGTTGGCAGAGACACTTTTCGTGTAATCGCGAAATGTGTAGGCATTCATTGCTATGTTTTGAAAATGTATCTCGTAATGACATGAAAAGAGTGTTTTTATCTTCATCTTTATAAACATTATATGAGAAAACAGGACGTACGAAAGTTTTCAGCTTATTTTGCGTGGAAAAATATGAACAACTAATACGTTTTGTGGATTTATCTTCATTTTTATCTCGTAACTGTTTAAGATTGTACAACGTATTTTGCTCACTTTGTTACTAGCAACGAAGTATCTGTACGCAAGGGGACATAGTATCTCAGATGTGAATGAAAGACTGAGTTAAATAATTCTACTCTAATTATAAAATAATTAGTGTAGTGTTTACATGACTCGAGTATATTTCTCCCATTTACGTATTAAATAATAAATAGAACACGGGACGAGACCGATAAGCATAAGCAATGTTAGCTTGCCGTCGTCTGCTGCCTTGGCTACTGACAATAAGCCTTCTGAAGTGCTGCTCCAGTGATGGAACTGACAACTGCCGTTTGTTGTTCTAAGTTTAATTCATCTAGCTTGGAATAATAACCCATTTCTTAATCTTGCTTTTCAGTACTCAAATTTTAACATCACATCAGCCAAAAATAAACGCAATGTTTTTTCTTTT
The DNA here is from genome assembly GCA_002778355.1 of Clitarchus hookeri. NCBI lineage: Eukaryota > Metazoa > Arthropoda > Insecta > Phasmatodea > Phasmatidae > Clitarchus > Clitarchus hookeri. The sequence goes on along the minus strand of NQII01008088.1, from coordinate 129,554 downwards.
TCTTTTTTACGTTCTGGGCACTGCTGTGGCTAATCGAAGTATTCCACTGCTTAAGATTACACTGGTTATTTCCAACCATACTTTAACAAATAGAGAAATGTTGCTCACAAGAATCTAGTAGGCCTAATTAATAACACCTTAATATCAACAAAAGCAGACATTGAGACATTGTAGAATTGGCTCTGAAAAAATTCTCAAAAATATTTACCCATAAATGCAGCNAAACAAAAGCAGACATTGAGACATTGTAGAATTGGCTCTGAAAAAATTCTCAAAAATATTTACCCATAAATGCAGCTGTTGTCAGTTACATCTGTCACTAGTTTACGCCGAATGTAATGCCAGCTGATAGGTCTCTAGTAGCATTATTATGCTGACAATTTAAGTCGTGCACTGTGTGCTTAATTAACAATCGATCAAGCTTAACCCTAACACTTTTACGACATTAGCGAATATATTTCGTATATAACAATGTTATAAGATAATGACCACACGTGAGTTAGTGTTATTACCCACAGCACAAAACCACTATAGTATGACTGTTCCAATGTTTTGAATGAAGAACTGAATTTCTTTCTACAAAAATGTACTTGCAACTAGTGGTTTTCACGTTCTGGTGTGTCTTAAATTTCTCACGAATAGCTTATCCACACAAGCCTTTGGAAGAGAAACTAAAAACCAACTAACACACATAAAAACCTAGATATGCCAAAATACACCGGTTCGAACCTTCGATAATTCAAAAATGTTTTAGGTAGTATGAAAGATTGCTCGTTTTCAATAAGATTTTCGATTTCGGTATATGCCATTATGTTATGGGCAATGTAATTCTAGGAACGAGAACGGGATCAAATATTCTTGGATATGTTGTTTCCATCATAAGTTCCTCTTACGTGATGTTGGCGGTAGCACCACGCTACTTACCGGCTTTGAAACATTCTACTTCCTCTAACCTCATTTCTTTCCAACCTACGTCTGACGAAACTGCACATCGATTTTCGGGTAAATAACGTGGAAGTTTCCAAAATTAATTTGGAGCGAGTTCAAAGCGTTACACTTCTTCTAACAGCAAATTACTTGTAACTTTTCCCATCCTGCGAAGTAAGTCATAAGGATATTAGATAAGTCCACGAACGAGAAAGGAGATAAGTCCCGTTTTCAATAGCCCGGAAAAAATAAGTCCTAGAAGAACAAGAAGACAACAGAAATTTCAAAACAAAACCAAGACTATTTTAATAACTAACGTTGGCGAATTCTTAATCGAAGATGCCAATAAAAATGCAGTAAATTTTTCTGGAGAAATTTTTGTGTTGTCTGTTTGTGTTTTCTTTTTCGTTGTTGTTGAGTTAAGTACAAATCATACCGTGAAGAACAGGATATAATATTTATTTTTGATGATTCGCGTGACAGTTTCAAATACAATTCTTATAGCGGCAGTTTTTCTTAAAGTATATTTCTTAGACACCATTTTCTTTCAGAGATGAACAAACCAAGCCATATATATTTTTATGTTGAAGTTCGGACATTTTTATGGCCTACGTAGTTATCCCGCGGAGACGTAGAGCGTAGAGCGTAATTAGCAAACACGGAAATGCTCTCCGTATTCAGGAAGTACATACCAACACCGCAGCTTTGGGTGTTGGGGGAAAGCACTGTACAACATTACAAATATTAACAATAATTAAGTTAGCTGAAGACCATCTACAACAGTCAATATGAGGGAAACGTTAATCGGCGTGCCTCAAATTACAGCTATAAAAAATAAGTTTCCAATATAACTAATGAGCCTGCTTACATGAATTCAAACATTTTGATAACGTTCTTAAAAGTTGGGCTCATAGGGGGACCTTGAAGTCTCGTTAATAGCGATATCATCTGAAATGTCACCAGAAACATATGCAACACTAGTGAGAAGATTACAAATACACACGTATTTTACCCGGGACTCGAACCCAGAAACCTCGTATGGTAAACTGGCGTGAAAATAACTACATTATGGAGGTAGGATTCAGAGCACCAACTTCCGTTGTAATCAGTTATGGTAGATAGTTTTACTAACTTGAAATATTTACAGCACCGACATTTTGAAAATAAGTATCTGAGCCACCCTGTATCATGTAAGGTTACATATAGCCTACAGTAGCGTTACACGTATGAAACATTTGGAAATCGGTTGAATGGTTCCCGAGATATGGCACAAAGTAATTATGTACTATCGTACAAACATTCCTAAAAGGATGCACTGTGCATGCATTTATGATGATTTAAATAAATACAGTCAGCATACAAAGATTGGTTGAATTTGGTTAAATGGTTTAATAACAACTATATNTATGATGATTTAAATAAATACAGTCAGCATACAAAGATTGGTTGAATTTGGTTAAATGGTTTAATAACAACTATATCAAAAGCGTTTGTATGACCACCATTTTGAAAATAAGTTTCTTACCTACTATGTAAGTTTACATGGCTTGCTGTAGCATTTATAGTGTGCAACATTTGGTGGGAATTAATGTGATTAGTTCCCGAAATATGGTATAAATNTGGCTTGCTGTAGCATTTATAGTGTGCAACATTTGGTGGGAATTAATGTGATTAGTTCCCGAAATATGGTATAAATGATATATTTCCTCATCTAACACAACCTTACATAAAGAAGCAAAATATTTCAATAGGCAAAATATTTCAATTGTCATATTCAATGCTTCTGATGGGACGTCATACAAAGTTTGGATGAATTTCGTTAAATTGTTTTATAATATAAAAATTCATATAAATTATTTATATAACGACCATTTTGAAAGTTNTGGATGAATTTCGTTAAATTGTTTTATAATATAAAAATTCATATAAATTATTTATATAACGACCATTTTGAAAGTTAGTACCAGAACATACTTAAACCATGCAGGATTATATGGCCTTCTGTAGCACTAGTGGTGAGAGAAATTCGACGGAAATCAGTTTAATGGTTCCGGAAATGTGGCAAAATTTTCCATCTTCNGTAGCACTAGTGGTGAGAGAAATTCGACGGAAATCAGTTTAATGGTTCCGGAAATGTGGCAAAATTTTCCATCTTCTCCCCTGGCACTATTTTACAAAAAAACCTGCAAAAAGGATTTCTGTACGCATAATTGATGGTTGTAATGAACACTGTTGACAAACAAAATTTGACTGAATTTCTGAGAATTGTTTAATAGATAAAATATACTAACCCAAATTATATAATCACGCCATTTAAGAGAAAGACCTACCGCACCCAAACAAGACGTAGGTTTCCATGCCCTACTAGAGCACTACTTGCGTGTAAAACTTGGTGGAGATCGGCTATTGGTCCTCGAGATGTGGCATACTACCTCCATTATTTACATGTGACGATCTTCATAAATGGAGGACAAAAAAGATTACGTATTAGCACATTCGATTATTGTCATAGATACTGCCGGTAAGTTAAGTTATAATCAGTAACATAGATTCATAGATATAGCATAATAAGCTTAATTGTTATTATAGATGCCATTCTGAAAATAAGTGTCTGGAGCACCTAAAACATATGAATTAACACGGCCTACCACAGTGCAACTTCTTCGCGAAATTTGGTGGGAATAATTCGATTGTGTTCCCGAGGTATGTTATCTATATATNCTACCACAGTGCAACTTCTTCGCGAAATTTGGTGGGAATAATTCGATTGTGTTCCCGAGGTATGTTATCTATATATACAAATTTTATGGTTATAACATATACTGCCAGTACACAAAGTCAAGATAAAATTTGTTTCTTAGTTTCGTAGATACAACATACTAAAAATGTTTATATGGCCGCCATTTTGAAAATAAGTGTCTGACCGACTCAAAACATGTCAGTTTACATGGCCTGCCGTAGTGCTACTGCTTTGCCAAGTTAATTATAAATTGAAGTTAGCAAACCAGCGCCGGGAATAGCAGCAGATGTACATTAGCAGCTTCTGCATCGCTACACTCACATACTGTCTTTATACTGCATGTAGTTTCCCTTCTCACACTATATTAGTCAAACTTCATTATGTATGGGATGTCCAGCGCTGGGCTCCATGTGCTTTGTTCGAAACACGGCGCCTAATGTTTTTGCCACAGACTGTACAGTGGCTTCAGTGCGTGCGCAGTAACTCCCCCCTTCTCCCCCTCCCAGACGTGGCACGCGGGCAATATGCGGTTTTAATCCAGCGATCCGTTCAGAGAAGACACAGCATTGTCGTTATAGTTTTAAACACTGTAACGTAGAAGAATAAATATATTAAACAGAGAACTACTTATAGCAATTTTAGCAGGCCTTCAGCGACCACATTTATGTTTCAATAACNGTCCTTCAGCGACCACATTTATGTTTCAATAACCTAATTTATTAATTGGTGACAAAATATTGACTTTCATTTCCGCCTTGGCAAAAAAATTACATTGCAATATTCCGTAAGCTTTTTAAATAGTGCAGGACGATGCCGCTGGTCGGCGGTTTATCTGGGTGATCTCCCGTTTTTTCCCGCCCTTGCATTCCGGCGCTACTCCACACTCACCTCGCTTCGCACTCATCGNCTACCACAGTGCAACTTCTTCGCGAAATTTGGTGGGAATAATTCGATTGTGTTCCCGAGGTATGTTATCTATATATGCAAATTTTATGGTTATAACATATACTGCCAGTATACAAAGTCAAGATAAAATTTGTTTCTTAGTTTTGTAGATACAACATACTAAAAATGTTTATATGGCCGCCATTTTGAAAATAAGTGTCTGACCGACTCAAAACATGTCAGTTTACATGGCCTGCCGTAGTGCTACTGCTTTGCCAAGTTAATTATAAATTGAAGTTAGCAAACCAGCGCCGGGAATAGCAGCAGATGTACATTAGCAGCTTCTGCATCGCTACACTCACATACTGTCTTTATACTGCATGTAGTTTCCCTTCTCACACTATATTAGTCAAACTTCATTATGTATGGGATGTCCAGCGCTGGGCTCCATGTGCTTTGTTCGAAACACGGCGCCTAATGTTTTTGCCACAGACTGTACAGTGGCTTCAGTGCGTGCGCAGTAACTCCCCCCTTCTCCCCCTCCCAGACGTGGCACGCGGGCAATATGCGGTTTTAATCCAGCGATCCGTTCAGAGAAGACACAGCATTGTCGTTATAGTTTTAAACACTGTAACGTAGAAGAATAAATATATTAAACAGAGAACTACTTATAGCAATTTTAGCAGGCCTTCAGCGACCACATTTATGTTTCAATAACCTAATTTATTAATTGGTGACAAAATATTGACTTTCATTTCCGCCTTGGCAAAAAAATTACATTGCAATATTCCGTAAGCTTTTCAAATAGTGCAGGACGATGCCGCTGGTCGGCGGTTTTTCTGGGTGATCTCCCGTTTTTTCCCGCCCTTGCATTCCGGCGCTACTCCACACTCACCTCGCTTCGCACTCATCGNTTCTGGGTGATCTCCCGTTTTTTCCCGCCCTTGCATTCCGGCGCTACTCCACACTCACCTCGCTTCGCACTCATCGGCTGTCAAGACCTCGGTGCCAAGAGCCGCCCAAATCACCTCCAGGACATGCCTAAAACAACAAGTCTCACTACTGGTTGGGTATTTGATCGGAAAACGGCTTCAGTATCCTGCTGATTGAGAACATCTGTGTAAGCTGGGTTGGGTGGGAGCATCCATGTTCAGCACAGCTTCTTCTTCGAACCCCCTGAAGGATCTTATCGCGTCCGAAATACTTCGCATGCAGATAATCCTCGGCCAAAGTGGAGAGAGAGACGCCCGTGTTGCTGGCGCAGTTATGTGGGGGGCGCATCGCAGATAACACACGTTGCAGTTCTCCTAGCACGGCGTGCCTTGGTCATTCTAGCCGCGTACCTGCGGCAAATCCGCAGATGATAGCGTGATAAGGAAGCGCCCTCTGCAGTCGAGTCCGGGGCTAAAGCCTNGCGTACCTGCGGCAAATCCGCAGATGATAGCGTGATAAGGAAGCGCCCTCTGCAGTCGAGTCCGGGGCTAAAGCCTCGTACTGTAGTCGCGGCGTGGAGCAAGAGCAGCTTGCATTGCATGTGGTGAGAGCCCGGTGGCTGTGATAAGCCGAGCACGTTTATACAAAACTGTCCAGCACAGCCAGCTCGCGATTAGCTGAATACTTTCGCAAGCAGGCTTTGGGAAATTCCTTGCCCGTCTCTGCGAATACTTCAACGCAAACATCTGCATAATATAATACTTACAGGAAAGTTGGTTGCTGATTAGAAAAAGGAGTATACGACTTAAGTATTTATTCCATTTCAGATTTATTTTTGTTTCATCGTAGCTATTTTTTCAGATGAAATATTACAAAAAGAGAGAGTCAAGGCATAAAACGTACCTCAACACGTATTTATTTAAGCTCAAATTAATTTACTCGTGTTGTTTTTGTTATAAAAATATATATAAACACAAAATGGCTTGAGTCTTTAAAAGAGCGTATTTATTGAAATAAATGTCCGATAGTATTAGTTTCTTTTAATTTTATACTCTCTGTAATTATGCATAGCTATATTCAATTTATTGTTACTTCCAAGTTTTCTGAAGCCCCGCCAAAGTTCTATTGTCAGGTTATTCCTCAATCTCAGGCAAACAATGGCACCTAAGAGAGAACGCAACGCATTCGTGCGCACTTAGTTTAATAATATTTCGCATGAGAACTATTGCACTTATACTCTCTTAGATTGTATTCNGTACCAAAGAGAGAACGAAACGCATTCGTGCGCACTTAGTTTAATAATATTAGCGTACTCTTGATAACGTGAATATGAGAGAATCTAACATAACATATAAATTGAAAATGAATAATTGTAATTTATAAATAAAATATAAGAAGCTCAATTTAACTGAAAATAAAATACTTACTGTTAGCAGAAGTATAAAACGCTTGTGATACATTGCATATTTAATAAATAACTAAATACGTTGAGTGATTTTTCAAAGGTTTGATACAAAAAGTGTGAAAGTACCGCGAATGGGATACACATATCTAATTAGTATAAAAATAGTGATTCAAGACCTATGTACTTCAAATGGCAGNTTGTTACTTCCAAGTTTTCTGAAGCCCCGCCAAAGTTCTATTGTCAGGTTATTCCTCAATCTCAGGCAAACAATGGTACCAAAGAGAGAACGAAACGCATTCGTGCGCACTTAGTTTAATAATATTTCGCATGAGAACTATTGCACTTATACTCTCTTAGATTGTATTCATATAAATTGAAAATGAATAATTGTAATTTATGAATAAAATATAAGAAGCTCAATTTAACTGAAAATAAAATACTTACTGTTAGCAGAAGTATAAAACGCTTGTGATACATTGCATATTTAATAAATAACTAAATACGTTGAGTGATTTTTCAAAGGTTTGATACAAAAAGTGTGACAGTACCGCGAATGGGATACACATATCTAATTAGTATAAAAATAGTGATTCAAGACCTATGTACTTCAAATGGCAGAGTTTCGGCTGTTTGTTTGACGTTTTCCGGCTAGACTCGAAAGTGCTCTAGAGTTTTCAGTGGACCTGGGCACCACCTCCTTCGGCTCGACTCGGGACTGCCGGACGTACCCGAAGGCGCTCGGCAGTTACGAGTCGAACTGAAGACTCCCACGCACACAGCCACACTGCCGCCATCAAAAATTAATCATTTTTAGCATATTTTCTCCGTTGGAAAGGTAGGCTTATGAAATCACCTGAATGTATGTCTGGATGTATTTCAACCTTAATAACTTTTTAATCCCTGGACAGATTATAATAAAATTTTGTAGGAATTAATTGCCATAAACGACCTTCACATTGCAGTTTTATTTTGTGAAAACATATCTTCTGAAGTTATAAAACTCTGCAAGTGCAAACTTATGGGTGGAAATGTATCACTCCGCGATGTATGCTTCCGCGAACATGCCAGACCGACCTTGCGCATGCCAGTTACATCACACTCGCATGTCTGAAGCTCGTCACGGACCGGTCAGTTGCTGAGCGAGGCACGGCCTGGTATTCGTGTAATTATTGTTGGCCTGAACCCCCCCCCNCCCCCCCTCCTCCCCACCACGGCACTCAAACATTCTCGCTTCACAAAGTGCATGGCAATGGGCAGTGTAATGTGCGGTTATTTCCAACATACAATTATAATGACTTACTCCAATTGTGGTTATTATGCAGTTGTGCTGCACGCACTGTTAGTAATAGTGTTTCAGATAGACAAAAATATGCATTAAAATACTTTCAGATCACGTTAATTACAAAATGTGCTAGTGGTAAACAATGAGCATTTTGCGCATTTCTCTGAGATAGCCTGCTGGTGTCATTCATGCCAAATTATTTTCATTGATATATTTAGTTGAAAATAAAATGTAGGGTAGCAACATTGTACACTGTATGATACAACTTCGTTACTTATTATGGTGTACTCCTGTCTGTGCGTGTGTTCATGTGTGCATGTCTGTCCCCCATAAAAACTTTTGAAACCAAGATCGAATTACACCAAAATTGGTACACATATTGTACTTAGTAATAAAATCTGACTCTTATGAATTTCGACNAACCAAGATCGAATTACACCAAAATTGGTACACATATTGTACTTAGTAATAAAATCTGACTCTTATGAATTTCGACAATTCCAGTTGCTTATTTTCAAAATGGCGGAAATTAAAAATTTAGTGCGCTACATTATAACTTGGTAACTATTTAGCAGATTAAAAATTAAATTTCGGACGTTGGCAATACTTCTTATAAGCATNAACCAAGATCGAATTACACCAAAATTGGTACACATATTGTACTTAGTAATAAAATCTGACTCTTATGAATTTCGACCATTCCAGTTGCTTATTTTCAAAATGGCGGAAATTAAAAATTTAGTGCCCTACATTATAACTTGGTAACTATTTAGCAGATTAAAAATTAAATTTCGGACGTTGGCAATACTTCTTATAAGCATTGCAATTCGAGAGTAATACTGCTATTTGTCCGCTTTTATGAAAGATATCACTATGTAAAAAAATTAATCCTTTACGCGATACACTCACCAATTCACACCAAATTTGGGATGTAAGTAATATTATGGTAGGCTATGTAAACATTTTCAATGTGAAAAAATGAGGCACTTGTTTTCAAAACGGCGATCATATAAATGTTTTAGGTTACTTGCTGTACCTACCACGTCGTTTGACTAATTTCAACCAAAATTGGATGCTGCAAGTATGCGTTACAAACATCAAATAAGCCAATACATAACTTTCTTTTGTCTGCCGTTTTGTATCTCGGGGAACAATTTACCAATTACTACCAAATTTGGCAGCCTAGTATCACTATGGTACGCCATGTAAATTTATGTTTCAAGTGGTTCAGACACTTATTTCCAAAATAACAGACATACAAACATTTTAAATTTTTAGTTTTTTAACCAAAGGTATGAGAAAGACGTATCTTCTTAACTTAGGTTAAGTACAACTCTTGTAAAGACATTATCTTAGTAGCACAGGTACAATACTATGCGTCAATATCAATATCGGACAACTTGTCCAAAGAAATAGGGACATTTGCATTTAAAGCAGCATGCGACGTGCTTCTAAACGCAGCTACTGTGTTGTCAGGTGCTCGTACACCTTGTATGGTGCACTCATACCGACATTAATCCTTTATAAGGAGTTCTGGCACAATACAAGAGGCCATGGTAACAGAACACTACAATATTACACCAAAATAACACACTTGACCCAACTTAAATGTAAGGGCACAGAGCTCTCACCAACATCATTTGCGCATGCCCAAGTCTCAAAGACATACATGCAACAAGCAAGCACAAATAAAAACTCTTATCCACAAACAGGAATCACGCTTTGCTACCACATGTTATGTAGTACCTTCGTGTTGTGAACTTGAGCACACATACATGCTCTCGATACGACACAAGGATGGCACATAAGTGGAAGGTTGGATCTAGATTCCTGTGTAGACTACGGTTTACTACTGAAAGCAAAACATATGGGCATACTCCTGTTTTACTTACTACATATATATAAAAAAAGTAATAAGTACACTTATGTAGCTCGAACTTTTACCAATCACATCATTATATTTATAAATTATTCATGGGTAATTAATGAGAAAGTACAAATAAATAAAAATTCTTTTTTTTTTAACAACTGTTCTATTATACAATTTTTCTTCACAACATATATATATATGTATAAAATTATATTACATGAATATATAATTTATTTTCTTTCATTAACTTATTATTATTATACCATTAGTTTTTGACAACTATAATGTCTTTTTTTAATATTATTGTATGGTCATAACTATATCGTCTGGTACCTGCGATCGTTTCATTTGAAAATTTCCATTACGTAAAATTTATTTTTAATACTTTATATTTACTTTCAATTAAGTTGAAAACAAAAATAATTCCGTAGTTTAACAGTTCAAATAATTACACAGAATCAACTGGCATCGCATCAGAAAGAAAGTTCGGAGCACTCCCGAACACATGTAGCAGGCAGAAAAAAAGTACAGGTTACTTGATTTCAGATTTATTAATTCAGAAGTTACTGCGGTGCCAGGCGAAAGAAGTTGAATCATGGTCAAACGACCATGCCGCGATTGGGTACGCGGTTCACATCACATGAAGGATGAAATGACTGGCCACGAGATGAAGCGACTATAGCGGGTACCGCTACATAATAATGCAAAAAATAAAGCCGGATAATGACCGCAATCACAAACATTCTATGACCACGTGAGCAGAAACNAGGATGAAATGACTGGCCACGAGATGAAGCGACTATAGCGGGTACCGCTACATAATAATGCAAAAAATAAAGCCGGAAAATGACCGCAATCACAAACATTCTATGACCACGTGAGCAGAAACATATATATATATATATATATATACACACACACACACACACACACACACCAAGGTATGCTCCGGACTTCGTGGCCTCACGCGGCTAATCGATACATAAATCACAAGCCAATAGACACAAAGAAAAATATTTCTTTCAACAGGAAACATAAAATAAAATACACAGATAAATATTTAAACATTACAAAATTTCAGATGATAAAGTTTGTTTTACAACTTCAAAGTGTGTAAACAAAAATATTAAGCAGGACTAGAGCACGTCTCAATAGAAAACCAAAATTGGCTAAACATCAAATAAATAAGAAAATATTTAACAGGATTTGATAGTGACACGAAACAAGTGCCAACACAACTGGGACTACCTATACTCACCTAGTTTAATGATGTGCTGTTGAGCAGCACTGATGTGTAACATGTAGCTTATGCACTATTGTAGATGAGAGTGTGATTATTACATGTCATTGAAATATGTTATTTTTGCTGAGAGGTAACATTAGAAGGGAGATAGATGAAGGCACGCCGCGCATTTTTCTAGGTGTACATTGTAATTGATATACATTGGTGTTAAAGAGATTAATTATAATTAGTTTTTTCGTGTACGGTAAAATCCAGCAAGTGTTGCCCATTTTAAAATTATTTTTCAGATCAGTTTTTGTATAAGGAATACACTTTTATTTTACTTTTGGAAGGTGGCATGACATATCCTTCAGTAACACTTAAATGGATGCATATTCTAAATTCATATTGTTGCAATACGATGTTATTGAACACTGTAATTTGTAAATGTATACACTCTTCCATGTACAGGTAGAGGAGTTTGTACCTAGCCCCTGTGGTCGTACGCCACTGCGACCCAAACCAACTCCCACTGCTATCTTACCAGTTTTTACTTTTATTTTGCTGTGTAAAGTATAATTTTTTTGATATTAAGTTACCTTATTTACAACTTAACACTAATGTAAATGTTTATGTTTTTAAGGTATCTGTTTAAATGTTGTCAAGGTTTCAGATTTTTTATTTTTACACCACGTGCTAACAATTTGGTGACACGGTATTTCAATTCAAAAAATGTAATAACTGTGCCACATTAACATTGTACCTATGCTGTATATGTATAGACTTTGAACGTTAAAACAAAACTGTGTACTTTTTTTATCTTAACAGCTGCATGCTCACTGTACTGTAACTGCTTTAGTACAAAGTAAATAAAATTGACAAATCTCAATTTTTTTTATTCGCCTGAAACATTTCCATAAACACTGCATGTTAGAGATGCGGAAGGAGTAAAACATTAAGGTTTTGTCCTACATTCGTTATAACATTTACTGGTAAGTAAGAACTGAATATAAAATTCTTATGTTATGAATTTGGTGACTATATTTTAAACAGTTCGCAAATTACAGCTAACTATGCTTATAAGTGAGCTTGGGCTATCCTTGACCCTGCGGTCCTTTTCGTCGTCTGGGGTTATGCCGATATTATGAATTTCTTGGCTGTATCTTAAATTTTTCGCAAATTACAGCCAACTATGCTTATAAGTAGGATTACGATGTACTTGATGCACGCGCGGTGCGACTCTAGGCTGGCATGCATGGGCAGACTTCGCTCCGTGTCGTGCAGGTGCAATGGCAGAGCATGCAACTAGCCCCCACCAACACCGCCAGGTGAAAGGAGACCAGAAGAAATACGAGAAAACCGGGTTGGAATGACAGAGCATGGGACTCGTCACCGTCAGGACATCAGGTGAAAGACCAGAAGAAATATGAGAAAACCGAGATGGCAGCAGACGATGTTGATGAGAAAACATTCAAGATGGAGGGCTTGGAAAGCAAGAGAGAGGAAAGGGTGAATGTAAAGGATGCTGGAAGGAATATGAGAAAACCCCTAAGAGATATAATGGACAAGGGAGAGAGACAGGAAGGAATGAGGGAGTATGAGAATAAAAAACAGACACAATAGAGAAAATAAAGGCGACCGGATGTAATATGAGAAAACCCCAACGGACAAAGCAGGCGAGAGAGAACAAGCATGGGGGAGAGAGACTGGAAGGAATGAGAGTAGTTGCATGACAGAGCAATGAACTCGAACATTCTTCAGACAAGATGGATGGTGCTGACATAGAATAATAGAGCATGCATGTAATGGTGACCCCTCATCCCTCATTCCCAAAAAAAGGTCACTTAGCCACAATTGGGGGTCATGGTATTTTCGGACTGAGTGATTCATAAAAATTTTGGTATATGGAGGGAAAATCGGGAAATTTTAGACGTTTTTGAGAGGAAAGGGGGAAATGTTGGGCGTCTTTTGAGGGGAAAAGGGAAATACTGAGGGAATAAAGAAAAAAAAGGGAAATCCAAGATAGCCTCCATGGCACCGCGGCCAGCTGGCTGGTGTCCCAGAACTCTCTATCTCCAACTACTGAAGCCTCCAAGCGTTGCAAATATAAACAGAAAGAAAATTTTGCCTAGTGAATTACAAAGAACGCCCTTTCAAATACATTCCAATGTAGGTTTACCATTACATACAGTGCCTGCTCATATTTTAACGAGTTTGTTTAACCTTTTGACGAAACAAAATGTTTGTTTTTCCAGTATTATCTGGCTGTGTCGCAACAAGGTGAAATGAAATCTGCATCGCAATTGAAATATGTATCTGTGCAAAAAGGAAGAAAGAACAGCTCTGAGTAAAGTTTTGAAATCCTCTGCGGGAACCGTTGTACCTTTGTTTTTATATTCGGTGTTCTGCTGTATGCTATTATCGAAGTACCTGTTTAAAAAAAGCAGGCACGCGAAAGGGGGTTGGTAAGGAACAAAAAAGCACAGCATTCCGCTTCAAAGAGAAACTTTTAAAAAAATAATTATTGNGGGGGGGGGGCGGCGGCTTGCACATTGGGACCTGGGACTGGAGCGTCACGTCGGAGCTATTCGTGCTCTGTCCGTCTGTTCGGCCGGCGCGGCGGCTATAATGGATCCAGGTGACCTTGACCTTTTACCACCCATGACATTTGACCTTGACCCCGGTGACCATTAACCTTGAAACACAGAATATATATATTATTTAAAAAATTAATAAAATATTTATTATGAAAAACGTAAGATTAAAATTGTATAATTAAAAAAATGAATTAAAACGTATTATTAAAAAACTTATATTTCTGGATGTCCCCCTCACCTAAACTCCTCGCAATACTAGTTATCGTGTGCGGCAATATGGTTTCTTTTTCGTTTGTAATTTTGTTATACATTGCTGGAGGACGCCATCTCGGTATTTTCGTTTCTCGTATGTTTATAAATTGCTGGAGGACTCCATCTTGGTTTTTTCGTTTGTAATTTTCTTATACATTGCTGGAGGCCACCATCAAAGTTTTTCTTTTTTCGTTTGTTTTTACATTTATGGAAGCGGCCATCTTGGTCTCTTCGTTTTTCATTTATTTATAGATTGCTGGAGGCCACTATCTTGGATTTTTCGTTAGTCATTTGTTTATGAATTGCTGGAGGACGCCATCTTGGTTTTTTCGTCTGCCATGTGTACATACATTGCTGGAGGCCGCCATCTTGGTTTTTCGTTTGTCATTTGTTTATACATTGCTGGAAGAACCCATATTTGTTTTCATAGGTTTTCAACACCTAGGTGGCGATAGTGTATTAATTAAACCACCAGGAGTGTTGTCTATTTAGCCACCAGGTAGAAGCCATATTTGTTTAGGTTTTTAAGGTATAGGCTGCACTGTCGGCGCCATCTATGTTAGATTCTATTTTAAACACATAGGTGGCATTAATATCATGATTAAGACACCAGGCGAGCTGTCGGCACGTATATTTATAGGCATAGGAAAATATATAATTTTTCATTCCTATTTATAAAAAAATTGTTCTTCAATAAATAGTACACCTACATGCATGATGAGGGACTTTGACTACATGCATAATTCATAATATATATATAATTTTTACAACCTATAATAAAAAAGTAATTTTTCATTTTAATACTAATTAAAGTACCATTGAAATTGAGTATTTATTCTGTTACTCCTCACCCCACCACTTTATACCGACCAATTATTCACCCTCGCTTAATCCCTTACCACTATGGCTCTTGTTTTCAGTATTGTCCGCCAGTGCGTGCTGGTGTGGGGAAAGTATATATGGGATTAATGTCGTCCCTCAGCACAGCTGTTATGGGCGCCAGGGCTTGCCGGGGCGACTTGGCAAGTGTTAAAGAAGGCTGCGAGCTTAGCTCATGCTAACCATTTNGGGGGAAGTCAGTTTCCCTTAACCCGCCGCAATCAGATGAAATAAAAGTGGGTGTACAACAGCCCTCCACCCCTACCTACGGGGTTGTACTACCATAGCGCTGAGGGGCTTGCTCCAGTGACGATGAGTGGTGGCTCGGCGCACTTTCTCGTCTTTCAGCATTCTGACTGGTCAGTTCAGATATTTAATTACATCAGGTCACAGTATATCATCAAGCGTGCGCTTAATATTCCCGCGAAATTTCAAATCCACTCCAATTTGGAGTATCGGTCCGGGCCAGCTAGTTTCTGGAGGAATATGAGCCCTCAAAAAATACGGTACAATGACTTAGCTTTTAAATGTGTGTGTTTACCACGGATCTAATTTGCAAACGCGTTAACTCAGTACCCGTGACGCTACTGTAACACTTCTGTTCCAAATGTGTTCGAAGACACGAACGGTATTAATGTTCGAAAAACGCAGATCGAGTGACATATGAGGGTATGAAACGTGGTATGGCATTTGCTAGGCGCGATTTTGCTCTAGAAATTTACGGGGGAAAAGTTTTCTGTAGGGAGCATATTTGGAACCGCGGGAATGCTTCCCCGGAGACGACTATTGTTCGGCGACAGGTGTATTAGCAATAGACAGTTAACGAAGCGCCGACTGCATTTGTTCGTGAAGCTAGGTCCGCTCCTGACATGCAACTCCGCACACCATCGCGCCGTGTTCACTCCCGCGACGTTGTTTCGCAGATCCGCCGAGAGAGATCGACACATGTCGCCACTCACACAACACCCTCGGCTTGTGTTCCTGCGTCCGTGGCGCCACACACGTTCCAGAGAGAGCCCTGTATTGATAAAAATAAGTATGGATGTTGAAAAAATATCGGTATATTTCGACGATACTTTATCGAAATCAGTATCTGTTCCCATGCATAGGAAATAAATATTTTTAAAACGCTCTTTTAATAAGTTTTGCTTTGTGTAGAAATACTGAATTAAAAAAATTACTATTTTTACTTTGGCAACATGCACCAGAAACTAGAGTCACGTCTTTCTGCAATGCCTCGTGTCCTCAATATGTAATACTCCAAGCAATTTTACATTTTCGTCAAGTCCTTTAATACATAAAATATCTGATTCCGGTGTACCGAAAATTGATATTTTTCTTTTGATATATCATTTCGTAAAAATTTGCTATTATAAATAACCAATATAAATAATACCGATACTTTTTTCTGATATCAACATCCCTAAAAATAAGTTGCCACTCTGAGAGGTTTCGAAGCTTCGGCCACTTATAAGGCAGGATTCCACAGAGGCAACATTTTGGCAACATGAAGCAAGCGACATTGTCACCGGGCCTCGAGTGAGTACACTGGGTCAACACATGTTGAACGTCACAAGCGACAGTGTCGAACGCAACAAACTTACCTATGATTCTGTCGCCTGCCAAGTGTTGCCAGATGTCGCCTGTCACATGTTGCCAGATGTCGCCTGTCACGTGTTGCCAGATGTCGCCAAGATCCCACTCTAGTAGGAGAAACAGACGACATTGGGGAGGCAACATGGAATGGTCCAAGGAATAAACAATGGAAAAATCCATCCATTGAGGAGTACAGGCGGTTACCAGTACTGCTTCCCGAATATAATAATAACAATTTAAAACTCGACGCAATGAAAGAACTGGCGGATAAGTTTAGCTGTGAAATGACGGCAATTAAAAAAAATCAATAATTTGCGCGGTGCCTTCGTGCGTAAAGACAAGCTGTTAACGTCCGGAAAGTCCGGATCATTTCCGTGCACGAGATCGTAATGATTCGCGTACAAAGCTTTGGCGTTTCTTCTTGGCGTGAGTACTCCTCGAAGAGGATTTACATCGGATGCTGGGACAGAAGCCGGGCGATGATGCAGTACGTAGCCACACACGACTTGTATTTATACAGAATGTCCCAGACCTACCGTACGAGCCCGTTTCCGCGAAAANGCAGTACGTAGCCACACACGACTTGTATTTATACAGAATGTCCCAGACCTACCGTACGAGCCCGTTTCCGCGAAAACTGTGCGTCCGAGTTTTTTCGGGTAAAATGCTTTGAAGGCAAACCCTTGAGGAATAATATGAATGGTGAACCATACAGTGTCTGAAATCTGCGGTAAATTGGACGAAACGAAGGTAACTTAATAATTTAAAATGGGAAGGTGGTACAAAATTACTATCGTTGAATAGGGCTCTAAAAACTAATCATTTTTGCCTGAAANGCAGTACGTAGCCACACACGACTTGTATTTATACAGAATGTCCCAGACCTACCGTACGAGCCCGTTTCCGCGAAAATTGTGCGTCCGAGTTTTTTCGGGTAAAATGCTTTGAAGGCAAACCCTTGAGGAATAATATGAATGGTGAACCATACAGTGTCTGAAATCTGCGGTAAATTGGACGAAACGAAGGTAACTTAAGAATTTAAAATGGGAAGGTGGTACAAAATTACTATCGTTGAATAGGGCTCTAAAAACTAATCATTTTTGCCTGAAAAGTCTTTTGGTACGTGCCGCCGATTCTATGATATCAAACATCTTCCTGGCTCTGAAGAGATGATGTACGTAAAAATACCTTTTTAATGTTAGGCCTAATAAGGAAACAAACTTTTTCTTACTCTTAGTTTGAAATAAATGCAATTTGTGCAATTTGAAAGTACACAAAT
Source organism: Clitarchus hookeri (assembly GCA_002778355.1). Lineage (NCBI taxonomy): Eukaryota > Metazoa > Arthropoda > Insecta > Phasmatodea > Phasmatidae > Clitarchus > Clitarchus hookeri. The sequence goes on along the minus strand of NQII01008088.1, from coordinate 111,687 downwards.
TCATTAGAAGTAATGTTTTTGTTTAGAAAAAAACTACCGAAGAACACATTTGCTTGTTTTCTGTTCACTGTTATGTGTGTTCGAAATGTTTTCCGTCCTGTTCTAAGCACATCCGTGCCCGTCTTCGTGCACTTTAGGAACCCCGAAGTATCTATACGGCTGGCAGAAACTGGCATGCTACTGTAATTCTGTCTTTCATTTCATTTCTCGTTGTAGGACATTGTTGATGCACAGTGTCTTCAATGCGTCCCCCAAAAAATAATAAAGTAGAGTTAAGTCTGGCGACCGTGGTGGCCAAGTCACTGGTCCCCATCTCCCAATCCATCGAGCAGCAAAACTCTGATTTAAAAGTACTCCTGGCCACCAACGAAAACTGGGCCGGGCATCCGTATTGTTGCAGTCACATTAACAACGGTGTTGCTAGTGGAACATCTTCTAGCAACTCGGTCAGTGCGTGTTGCAGAAATTCAGAGTACCGCTCGCCATTTTATTGTTATTCAAGAAAATAAGGTCCAATAACTTGAACATGGATGCATGGCTTGCGAGGTTTTTGAATGTGTTTCTTTTTCAACAGGACATTGGGGAACATGGATGCTGATTGCGGAAATACTGAAGCAGATGAGACACCAGAAGTAACAACGGAAGAACCAGCTATTGATGATCAGTCAGTTTCACGTATGCCAAAGAAACGAAAGGCAGATCCATTTGAAACAGAAATTGTCACAATCTTGAAGGCAAGTGTAGAACAACAGGCCACAAAAGTAATACAGGATCCAGATGAAATGTTTCTTTTGTCACAGTTGGCAAATGTCAAAAAGATGACACCAAGTGATAAGCTTCAATTTCAAATTAAATTCATGGAACTTATCCAGACTTACAGCAATATTAGTTCACACGGGAGTACATTTACACCTCCTGTTTACAGCGCGACCTCATCGAGGGCACCATCCATACCAGAGAGGCTTTTTGAAGATGATGAGAACTCAGTGTTGTCCTTTATTAACCTTTAAAATTAAATGCTATTTGTAATCTTATGAAAAATAAACTGCATTATAAAAATGCTATTATGTAAAAATTTAATACTAACCTTAAAGCCACTGCTAGCTTTTCTTCTGCACTTATACAGTCCCGCATTATAGTATCACTTGTTGTAATTGTATCTTCAACCTTAGATAGTAGTATTTGAAATGAAGATATGGACATTCTATAATACTCAAAAAACTTGTCTGTGTATCCTTTTAGCTTATTATGTAGAAGTGCAAATTTTACTTTTACTGCTCTTTCACTTATAATAGTATGTACCCAGTATGTTCTTTGACGTCGACGGCGAACAACTAATAAGGCACTTAATGTGTAAACAGCGTTTTTATTTATTGCACATGGTCTCATGTTGCACTGGAGCGAACCCAAAAACGACTGGAGTTGGCAGTAGAATAACCCGCACGTGTGGCCGGGGGTAAATTTGGATTTTCAATCTGCTTGAAAAGAAGCTGCGTTCCTGCGTGAAAAACGGCTCGTGTGGCCGTAGCCTTAGAATGTTCGTTTACGGTATAAAAAAAAACATAAAAGAGACACATTAGTGGGACACTTTCCGATGAGAACATGTCCGCTACCTTCCTTGATCAGCTTACAGACTAGGAAACGATATGTGGCCCTTAACACTAATTTAAATGATGCCTGCAAGACGGGACGTGTCGTTACACTAACGATAATGTGAAGGTTTGATTTGTGTCGGGCGCAGATTCTGCTGGCGATTTGACTACAGTGCTATTTTTAATACATGAAGTCTTTAAAATGAAGTTATTTTTGCCTGCAACTTGTTTGGTAGCACTGGTCTACTGTTTTACGTGTTACAACAGAGGTACGTGACATCGATATTTCAGCTGTAATCACGTTACACACATTCGTTTACTCCCTGCGCTGAAAGAAAAGAATTTTCTCTTATATAATGTATTACGTTAGTAATAGGTCAAAGGTAATTTTTATATATTACATTTTGTATCGAAGTAATGTTTCAGTTATTTTATAAGCTTAATGTTTTTAAGTATACATCTATGGAGTATTACTATCTTGAAGCAAACATTAATACTAGGGATCACCTTCGCGTGTAAATAATCAAGGTGAAAATAAAATTGTTTTCAACATTTTTACTTTGCAATGGGGATAATGAGGCTATGGCAGTATTTTGTTGAACATCTCCCAAGTATTTGGTGTAATACTGAAAAGCAATTTGAGGAGGGAGGGCAGAAAGCTGCAAAAAGTGTCATCTACATGATTGGAAATATTCCCGATTTTTGGACAAATAAATAAGTCATAAAATTTTGAATCAAATTACTAACTATTTTCTGTTTATTTTCTTTGTTGATTTTTTTAAAATTTCTTTGCGGACCTTGTTTTATTTAGCGGTTTTTAAATTAAAATATTTGTGATTCGTGGGCATTTGGAGTTCCGCTGATGCGCACCCTACCAACAGTACCGCTACCAACTCATTTCATCACACCCTAGACATAACATTATATTGTTCATATATTCAAGAAAAATTATTCCTGAGAAGTTTGGCATTCTATTATCAACAATTTTAACAATTTAAACTGGCTTATCTTCATAAACATATCTGCTTTTGCGACAGTATTGAAATGAGCAATGGCACATTGACGGCACGCACTGCACGCTGACAAAAATGTTAGTGACAAGTTAGATGATTTGTTGTTGAGCAATACCTACACACGATATATTCACTATTTACCTGTTAACTCTGTTGGTTAGTGCAGATTTATACATAACGCGCGATGTATAATTTTTTTTTGCTGGAGCAAAATTACATCTCAAAAATCACTCGACGCTGATTACGAAACCTTCTGTTTAAATTGTTGTAAAAGTGCAGAAATGGCATATCTTTGAAACCGACACACTCTCGCGTTGTTACAGTATAATACATGGGCCAGAACTTGCATTTTCAATCTGCATTCTTTGCGTTTACGTTAATTTGCTAGGACGTGATGAGACGTGGGTAACGTCAAGTTTGAATCACGCGAGTGGAAAGCATAGTGTCACGCTTCATCACGTCGTCTACCCTGCAGCCTATGTCTTCGCCTCTGCGAGTTTCAAGGACGTTGTGGGTCCCGCGGGGCGAAGGGCGAGTAGGGAGACTCAGCCCGCACGTCCGCCTAATCCTCTTCCAAACTTCCCGAAAAATGTTATTAGTTGTGAGAAGTTTCAGGAACTCGCTTCCTCACGAGAACATTTTTCCTTCGTATTCCAGACGCCATCCTAGAAGTCCCGCGGAGAACATTCTCTCTCTACGACGCAGTTTCGTAGCTACCTTGTTTCTTGACTCCGGGATCATTCCGCCAAGTTTCGCCTTCGGCTGGCACTTATCGGCGCTTGTAATTACAAATTAGTGCAGTCTGCTTCGGTCCCGAGCTTCAAGCACGCTTCTCCACATTTACATTAACTCAACGTCTGCCTCTTTCGCAGCTCTTAATTGTGGGACATTCCAGGATTACGAAAGTAGTTACGGAACTCAATTAATACGCTGTGTGTTTAATCATTGACCACGGCTCTGCTTCAAATACTTTTGGAAAATAGTGTTTATAGAAAATTAACAATGTGAAATAAAAATATTCACCTCAGTTTTAAAAATAAAATTTTTGTTACCGTAAAAAATATTTTTAACGAATTATTTTATGAAAATCACATTGATTGTTTATGCATTGATAGTTATAACATAAAATTTAANAAAATATTTTTAACGAATTATTTTATGAAAATCACATTGATTGTTTATGCATTGATAGTTATAACATAAAATTTAAAGAAAACATGATATAGCTTTCGCCAGACAAATTGTGCTTTTAACAAATCATTGTAACACACATTTTTTGGAAGAGCTAAATAGAACTACTTTTTTAAATAAAAAAAACTGTATTTGATAAAGTGAAAATAACAATTGGTAATTTGCAAATAACCAGCGAAAAGTCTCGAAATAATGGGACGAGTAGCTATTAATTGTGAAAAGTTGTTTCATTCAGGGATACTCCAAGAATAACACATTGCTGTTGTACTTTCACAAACATTTTGAGACACAGGTTGCCAATAATTTTAGTAAAACTGTACATGCAAAACTTTGTAATTTAACAAACCACATTAATATAATTTCGGAATAACTTAAAAACGTTTGACTTTCGTAGTGTGGCAACATTGTCAATTACCTTCGTACAACTTGTCTGAGTGGACTTAAAAAAAATTTGTAACAATCTGAATCTCAAGTAACGAAGTCAACATTGTCTTTGTATTGTCGGCATAGTTCAAGAGAGACCGTCCTGATCAGTGATGAAATTCTCTTATTGGTGTAAACCTAGCTTAGAGTGCTTAAAATTATGTAAACAGTTAAATTAATTTGTTATGAAGGTTTATTTTACTTTACCGATACATTTCCTACTCTTGTAAAAGTACAAAATTTACAAGCTAATGAAATTTTGTTCTTTNAAAATATTTTTAACGAATTATTTTATGAAAATCACATTGATTGTTTATGCATTGATAGTTATAACATAAAATTTAACGAAAACATGATATAGCTTTCGCCAGACAAATTGTGCTTTTAACAAATCATTGTAACACACATTTTTTGGAAGAGCTAAATAGAACTACTTTTTTAAATAAAAAAAACTGTATTTGATAAAGTGAAAATAACAACTGGTAATTTGCAAATAACCAGCAAAAAGTCTCGAAATAATGGGACGAGTAGCTATTAATTGTGAAAAGTTGTTTCATTCAGGGATACTCCAAGAATAACACATTGCTGTTGTACTTTCACAAACATTTTGAGACACCGGTTGCCAATAATTTTAGTAAAACTGTACACGCAAAACTTTGTAATTTAACAAACCACATTAATATAATTTCGGAATAACTTAAAAACGTTTGACTTTCGTAGTGTGGCAACATTGTCAATTAACTTCGTACAACTTGTCTGAGTGGACTTAAAAAAAAATTTGTAACAATCTGAATCTCAAGTAACGAAGTCAACATTGTCTTTGTATTGTCGGCATAGTTCAAGAGAGACCGTCCTGATCATAGATGAAATTCTCTTATTGGTGTAAATCTAGCTTAGAGTGCTTAAAATTATGTAAACAGTTAAATTAATTTGTCATGAAGGCTTATTTTACTTTACCGATACATTTCCTACTCTTGTAAAAGTACAAAATTTACAAGCTAATGAAATTTTGTTCTTTTNTTATTTTACTTTACCGATACATTTCCTACTCTTGTAAAAGTACAAAATTTACAAGCTAATGAAATTTTGTTCTTTTTAATTCGTAAGAGGGTCTATTATTACAAAAACTCAGCTCTGTTAGTTTTTTTTGTGCGTGAGATGAAACTACTGATGTTGGGTACACGGAACAAAATACACCTTATTGGATGCTTGAAGAACCTGGAAGAGCGTGGGAGTTCTATTACCTACGTTCAGTCCTATACAGCAAAGTGCCGCACTGAGAGGATTACCGTTCAATGCGCTGCATTTAACTAAGTGTACGAGATAACTGGTGACGTAGGAAAATACCTCCAGAAGTAACGGAAGGTCTTGTTCATTTCCTGGTCCTATTTAGTATTTCTTCGTATCTGCGAAAATTGTTCGTGTTGGCGGGAAAGGGGCGGGGGGCGGAGTATATTTAAAGCAGTGCATCGATGGTTTTGAAATTATGTTTTAAGTAGCTGGAAATAATTAGGACAGAGGGTAGATCAAAACAAATTCGTCATTGGGAGCTTGGGGACAGAAACGTTTTACTGCTCGTCTGTCAAGGAGTTATGCACGTCGTTAGTGACTTGCTGGCTAAGAACACCTACGCAAAAAAATAAAACTAATTAGCTACATAAAAAGTTGATAAAATACATTAACGAGGAATAGAGAGAAATATAAGTATCAAGCAAGTTTAAACAATCATGAGCATGCTACTTAGTTATACCATCCGAAGGGCCGAAGACCGATTATACCTAGGGTTTTTCGATAGCTGACAAAGACAAACGCCGAAGGCAGGACTCGGGAACTGAACAGGATATGAAGACATGACCTCGTAAATGGGAACACAGTTCACACATAAATTAAGAGTCACTGATACTCATTAAGTAAAATATTTTCTAGTCGTCGATTTAGCGTGAACAGAATTCGTGGTTTAATAACACGACCCCTTAAGTTCGTGATTTTAAGCAATTGCGAAGTTTTAATGATCGTGATTACAGCTTGTGTCAGCAACCATTGTCGTCTACTCACTCGTCATTATTTGCTGGAATATCAGAGAAAAACATAATTTTCAAAAAAATTATTGATTGCCAGATTTTTAACAGGTGAAGTGGATTATATCACAAATTAATAATTGAATAAAGGGCGACAAAACGTTATTTGTTTTTGTCATACTAAAAATTTTGAATGTCACTGGCTGCCATTAAATAATATGTCCGAATAGTCTATTCATTAACGGGNTTTTGTCATACTAAAAATTTTGAATGTCACTGGCTGCCATTAAATAATATGTCCGAATAGTCTATTCATTAACGGGTTATTTGCTGTGCTCTGAGAGGAAAGTTGTCTTTCAATACTTATTATGAATAACGAAGCTTAACAGTGACGAGAAATTCAGGCGTAGTGAGCAGACTAGAAACTAAACAGCCTCTCGGATAGTAATACATAACTTCTAATGTTAATATGAGCATCATATGCAATAGAGAGTGTCAACGAGTTTAAAATAAAGACGTCTTCCGGTTCTTCATCAGAAGTCGTGTATTGCGAGACAGCGAGTTTCAAACACTTCCTTTGTTCCCAGTCAACTGAAAGACTATCCCCTGTGTACGTGGTGTCAGATGCTCCATAAGCCTTTCACGATGGACGACTGGTTATGAACAAAGTGGAATGACTACCGATTCACCGTCACACTCTTATCGAACTATTCTTACGCGTTCATCATATGTGCACTCTTCTATCGCCACAGTGATNCGAGTTTCAAACACTTCCTTTGTTCCCAGTCAACTGAAAGACTATCCCCTGTGTACGTGGTGTCAGATGCTCCATATGCCTTTCACGATGGACGACTGGCTATGAACAAAGTGGGATGACTAACGATTCACCGTCACACTCTTATCGAACTATTCTTACGCGTTCATCATATGTGCACTCTTCTATCGCCACAGTGATNCCGATTCACCGTCACACTCTTATCGAACTATTCTTACGCGTTCATCATATGTGCACTCTTCTATCGCCACAGTGATAGAGTGTGTTGGCGAGTGGGTGGAGAGATTTGGGCGGCCCTTAATATCGAGGTCTTGGGAGCCCATGAGCGTGAAGCGAGGTGATTATGGAGCAGCGCCGGAATGAAAAGGCGGGGGAAAACTGGAGGTCCCGAGAAAACCCGCCGACCAGCGGCATCGTCCGGCACGATTCCCACGTGTGGATATCTGGGGGTGACCCCACCGGGAATCCCGGTTCGCCTAGGTGGGAGGCGCGTCTAACCACTTCACTACCGCGGCCCCGAGAGGTGTTGGTAATCAGTTATTTACACGGTTGAGGGCCACCGCGCCGATTTGCCTTGTCCAGAGCAGAAGTAACATAGTAACTGTTGGTGCATTAGAAGGAGAAGGTAAGGTTGACGCAGTTGATTAACAACTCACACTTGGCGGTATTACTTAAGGCCTCTGCTTATGAAGACTGCAGCCACGGAGTTAAAATAAAATCCTACCGTAAGAAACTCAAGTCTTCTGTAACGCTGTAGACTTTTGTATGTATATTCTATGCAAGTTTGTAAGTTCCACTAAAAAACATTAAAAACCAAACTGTGGAAAAAGTTACATAATTTTAAAGTGATTATGTCATATTCGTAGATGAAGAACATTGGTTGAAATTAGCTTAAAAATGTTATGTTATTATATTTTTCAAATGTTTTTTTAATATGCTGAGTATATGTTAAACGTATTTGTAATATTTTTAGATTAATTACATTTTTTTATATTGGCTTATTTAAAAATATGATGTTATATACATATATTTCAGTGCTGGTGTTATTATGTGCTGCATATGTTACACATATTTGTTACAAGCCGGTCTGAACTGCAACGTAGGTAAAAAAAATAAAAATTCCTTATTACAGCAATTTTAAAGAAAACAGTTTCAATACAAACAAAATAGCGCAACTTTCTCAAAAANAATAAAAATTCCTTATTACAGCAATTTTAAAGAAAACAGTTTCAATACAAACAAAATAGCGCAACTTTCTCAAAAAATGTTGCCCCGTTAATAAACTTTCATAAAACTTTACTCACGCATAAAGCTTGGTACATAAAGTTACGTTTAANAAAAATGTTGCCCCGTTAATAAACTTTCATAAAACTTTACTCACGCATAAAGCTTGGTACATAAAGTTACGTTTAAGAAAAATAAAATATTAAACATAAACATTGGTAATATTCCTTAAATGTGCCAGTATTCCGTAATAAATGCCACGTATGATACTTTTTGTGTGAAACAAGTATCTTTAAATTCATGCCCTGAGAAAAAAAATGTCTAACTTTGGTTCCCCATTCAAACAGCGTGGCTACAGATTTTGTAGGTTGCGCCATTAAACCTGCAGGACTGAGGTGGGACCAGGCTTCATGTCTGCTGATACAACTAGGTTGCGACTCCAGGTTCCTTCAAGGTGGGAAGGGCAGATAACGCCGCCACAACAACTCACAGTTCCCGTTATGTTGTTTGGCCGAGAGGAGCTTCCAAAGTCGTCTGGGTTCCTACACACACCACCTTTCTCGCGGTACTGTTACAAGACAACAAGGTAACCACAAAACACTATTTTATTCCGCAACAATAATATTTTTATGTGAAATAAAAGCAATATTATTATAAATATAATATAAAATTACAAAAAGTAAAAATATTTTTTTATTTTTAGATGACATGCCCATAGAAAGCTGAACAGGATGCGCGAAGTGGAAGAGAAATCGCAGGCCGAAGAGAAATCAAGCAGCCGTGGAGGACAAGAGAATACTGCAATACGACGATGAAGAAGAAGAGTATAATGTCAGTGAAAGTGAACATGAGACTGAAACAGAGGAGGATGCTGTCACCTCAGATGAAGAGAGCTCAGAAGACGATTCAGGTAATGCTAATAATAAGTATTACATACGGCGAGATAAGATAACTTAGGAGCCATAATATAATTAACTAATTGCTAAGAGTACGGCGATCAGCTAAATGCTTTGACAGTAATGGATACGCTTTTTTTTATTTTCACATCGGACATGTGGAGACAATTTTTGAAAACACTAACAAGCGTATATGAGAAGTAAGTGCTTCGTATTATGTTAAGAAGAGGTCAAGGAAAACTAACACAATATAATTACTAGCTGTCATGGGTTGACTGTATTTGGCAGGAGTTCTCAAATCAGCAGGCAAAATCTAAGGGAATTGTGGGCGGAAGATGGCACTGGTATAGAGATCTTCAGACTTACGATGTCACTGTTTCGATTCGAGTTTCTGCTACGCTGCATTCGGTTCGACGAGGCAGATGCGCGTGAAGAAAGTACAAACACTGATAAGATTGCAGCTATCCGAGACTTCTTTGAAGCATTAGTAAAAAACAGCAAAAAAATTACTTGCTTGGTGCTTACGTTAAAATTGATGAAAAATTGGAATCATTAGGGGGAGGTGCTAGTTTTAGACAATATATTCCAAGTAAACCGTCTAAATACAGTCAAGATATATGTCCTCGTAGATGCAAGCATGTATTGCACAAGCAAACTTGACATTCACGTGGGAAATCAACCACAAGGTCCATACAAATTGAGTAACTCACCTCATTATGATGTGATTAGAATGGTAGCAATGAGTTTGCTATAAAATCGCATATTTACACTCCTTGGAACGATATGCAAAAATAAGAGAGAAATACCTCCGGAATTGTCAGAAACAAAAGGAAAACACATTGGTTCAAGTCTTTTTGGTTTCTGCAAAGATGTCAACTTGGTGGCCAATGACAGTATTTTTTGCTCTTATGAATGTTGCTGGAATAAATTCTCAAATAACTGATAAAAGCAATACAAAGAATGAGATGAATAGGAGAACTTATATGAAACTGTAGGGCTGGAACTCGTTAAGAAACGCTCTGCCGAAAGAGACCANGGCTGGAACTCGTTAAGAAACGCTCTGCCGAAAGAGACCAAGTTGCTGGTTTTAGAAGCGAACTGCAGGCCACATCGACACCTGGGAAGAGTGATGACACCGATGGACAGTCTCCTACAAAACTAATTACACGCTCATGGTGCACTGCGTGTCCACAGGAAGACAAACGTAGAGAGCGTGCATTGCAAAGTCACATTTGTAATTATCATATTGTTCCAATTTGCAAGAAATGTGCACCTGTGAACACAGCTCAAACTAATTGAAACTAATTGAATCAAGAGACTATTATTTCTTTACTTTTAACAGAAATTACTATTGATTCATTTATCATAGTTACTATCTCTTGTTTTATGTAATGAATAATTTTTGTCAAAGTATTTAGAAATTACTTGTTTTTCATTCATGAAAATAGTGTTTTATGCTTAATGCTATGTATTCACATTAAATCTAAATGTTTGGCTATAAAAGGGATCACTAAATGTAGCACAACAAACATTAATGATAGGTTTTTAATTATGTTATTAAAAAAAAATAGTCATGGTGTAAAATTTCGGCACCTGAGTCCTGCACGGTTTAAGGAAGATCGCGAGAGAGAGAGAGAGAGAGAGAGAGAGAGAGNGTAAAATTTCGGCACCTGAGTCCTGCACGGTTTAAGGAAGATCGCGAGAGAGAGAGAGAGAGAGAGAGAGAGAGAGAGAGAGAGAGAGAGAGCCTGCCTGGCGCCCGAGATGCGCTGCAGTATGTTTCAAATACGTNAGAGAGAGAGAGAGAGAGAGAGAGAGAGAGAGCCTGCCTGGCGCCCGAGATGCGCTGCAGTATGTTTCAAATACGTGTTTTTGACGAAGCTATTAAATATACCCCAAATTGGTTTACTTACGAAAAGAAAGTACATTTCAGGTGATGACGGAATTTGGGAACATTATTTTCATGCCTTACAACATAGCGAAGGAAGCTGTTTCCTTCAGAATGCTACATCACAAAATATGCGAACCGAAGACATGCGAAACGACGATAAAGACCAACACTGAACTTTACTAAGTGCTATTCACGGTCAAGTGAGCACTTTTTTGAATCCCTCTAATTACGAATAGTAGTCAATAAATATATTTCATTTTAGCCTTAGACGTTAACTTTCGAGTCCGGTGAAATATACACGCTGTCTTTATTACTTACATGGCAATAATTATTTTAAAAAGTGACGGGATGATAAAAAAATGGTTGATTAAAAAAAAGTAACCGGGGCCTTAAAAGTGGTCACTTTACCGTGAACAGACTATACAGAGTCACGTCCAATACAATTATTGGGTCACCGCTGATAGTCACGTTCAGCTGAGTCGCCGACAAGACTGCACGCCAGTAAGGGCCTTACACATAGAGGCGATGCCACTTTGCATACGCCGGTCGGCGTGGTCCGTAACGCCTAGTCGATGTTTGCCTCACGCGTAACATACCCGTCACTAGGCGTCCGCTCTCAACACCTCGTTGTTAAGAACCGCTCAGATCTCTCAACAACAACTAGGTGGACGCCTTAATGCTCGGCTTCTCACACCATGCTNTCGTTGTTAAGAACCGCTCAGATCTCTCAACAACAACTAGGTGGACGCCTTAATGCTCGGCTTCTCACACCATGCTCAATTATTGGTGTCTAGCTTATTTCATTTGTTTAGGGGCACTCATTTTGAAACTACAATAATACATATCTTTCGACGTGCATTATGCTGTAGAACAAACATAAACATTCTTAACTCTGGTCAAGTAGTTATTATGTAAATAGGGCAGCATCATTTTTATAATTATCAATGTTTTAGCCGTTTCACAATTACCATATGGCATGTGGATACATAGTAANTCGTTGTTAAGAACCGCTCAGATCTCTCAACAACAACTAGGTGGACGCCTTAATGCTCGGCTTCTCACACCATGCTGAATTATTGGTGTCTAGCTTATTTCATTTGTTTAGGGGCACTCATTTTGAAACTACAATAATACATATCTTTCGACGTGCATTATGCTGTAGAACAAACATAAACATTCTTAACTCTGGTCAAGTAGTTATTATGTAAATTGGGCAGCATCATTTTTATAATTATCAATGTTTTAGCCGTTTCACAATTACCATATGGCATGTGGATACATAGTAAATTATTTAATTGAAAACAAAATTATGGCACATAAATGGAAAATTCAACACGGCGGATGGGGACAGAGTCTTGACATCTCTCCAACCAAGTTTGGAATTGTCTCCTCGTTTGGGAAACGTCTCGACGGCGAATTAGGTCATTTCTAAATGCTCGTAAGTGTGGATAATCTTACAAGTACTGCATTATTCGCATGCGCGTTATATACCTACATACGTATTTACACGCAGATCCTTCACACCGTCGAAGGTATAGTTTGCAGTGTTGCGAAGTAACAGTGTGCGGTGAGGGTTACCGGTGATCTCCCAACAGTGGAATCGAGGTCGTGGCCTGCGGCGAGGCAGGGCGGACAAAGACGGTACTTGCATTGTGGGTGCATCGACCCGTGTGTTCGAGGCGACTGCGCGGGGAGTGATCAGGGTGCTCCCGGGCAAGGTCTGCGATCCACATAGGTAAGGTTGCCTCCACAACAGGTTGGCAAGATCAATGTTGAAAGTTTGGCAATGGTAAAGTTTTCGTCACTAGGTAAGCGCTAGTGGTGCCAAGGTACCAGATTTGCTCTATTTCCATGTTAAAGACGGAATAATTGTAATAATCACAAATAAAATATAAAATAACTTCGTAAATAAGTAAATTTTTTCTCTTTTGTTATTCACATAGCTTAAAATTCTAATGAAAAGTCACCTTTTCGAANCTTCGTAAATAAGTAAATTTTTTCTCTTTTGTTATTCACATAGCTTAAAATTCTAATGAAAAGTCACCTTTTCGAAAACTGCGTACCTAGTGACGGAAACTTTCCTATGCCAAACTTCCCCAAAAGAAATCTCGTTTTGTTCTCAACCTGAGNCTTCGTAAATAAGTAGATTTTTTCTCTTTTGTTATTCACATAGCTTAAAATTCTAATGAAAAGTCACCTTTTCGAAGACTGCGTACCTAGTGACGGAAACTTTCCTATGCCAAACTTCCCCAAAAGAAATCTCGTTTTGTTCCCAACCTGAGNGACTGCGTACCTAGTGACGGAAACTTTCCTATGCCAAACTTCCCCAAAAGAAATCTCGTTTTGTTCCCAACCTGAGAAGAATTAACTTTAACATAGGCCACAGAGCAGAGGTAAGAAGAATTAACTAGAATTTGACCTACTGTAATTCGTGGCTATTTTTTAATGATGGTCACGGTAAAGTTAGCAATTTTGAAATGAATCTTTGAAATATGTGACAGTGCACACAACTATGCAGGCTCCACGTTAGCTTGCCAGCTAATTAATAAAAATAGGTCTAATACTTGACTTCGTATTGCGAATGTAATATTTACAATTTATGGTAACTAAAGTTAATGTTTGTTGTTTGATACAAACTAGAATGCCGATTTGCGAATTAGCAACACATTTACGTCTTACTTAGATGGTGCATGAATATAGTTGTTTGGACATAGACAATTTTAATTTCACTTATGGCGGAAGGATATGAAGTTACAAGAAAAGTAGATTCTACATGCAGGACTTTCGAACGTGCTCTAATCGTGAACAACCTATAACTCCGCGCCACTTTGATCAAGAGGGCTAATTTAATTAATTTAACTGGTTATTGTGGTAAGACAGATCGCAATTAGTTATTATGTAGATCTATATTTGCATTTTATTTCAGGCCTCACATACTCACAGTAAGGAACAGTTACACTGCAAAAAAAAATAGCAGCAATTTTTATAAGTTTGTGTGAATATGTCAGGAAATGCTAATTAACTCTTGTATTGAATTAAGACCTTTATGTCTATACAAGCTCGGTTACGTTCAGTCACTTGTAACAAAACAGAAGACACTTAATTACAAGCAAATGCTTTGATATCAAGTTACTGTTTAGCCAATATCATATTTCAAGTTCGGCCTGCGATCTGAGTGAGTTTTCTCGCACACTCCCGTTTCCATAGTTAATGACGTATTTCTGAGAGACTAGCTACTGAGCCATCTCATATATTGGTTACTTCTGTGNCTCCCGTTTCCATAGTTAATGACGTATTTCTGAGAGACTAGCTACTGAGCCATCTCATATATTGGTTACTTCTGTGGACGTCATCATCGTTCTTGAATGTACCCCCTTAGCTCTTCATTTTGGAAGTACGCGTATTTATAGAATATCGTATAACGAACAGTATACAATAATCCAGTAGAGGATTGCCTCGAGTCCTCGTGGCAACCGAACTAGTACATTTTTGCTACCAAAAGGTGCAATTTTTACCGCACCTAGCAGAAACTAACTCACGTATAAATTCTTCAGTAGTCTCTTTTTCGTTCATTCAAGTTTTTAACATTCATTGATTCTCAACTAAAATTTGGGCAGTTTTCGAGTTGACAAATTTTGATAACGAAATGGTTACGTGACCCTATCTTGATGACAAAAAAATTAAGTATTTGGTAATTTCACATTTCGTATAACGTATCAAACGATATTTCCAGAATGACTTTACCAAATAAGGAAATCACCTTTAAAATATTCACGAACTTGTAAATAACTCATCAACAGTAAATAATTGTGTTTTGTGATATTATTTGTGTCTTAACTCTCGAGGAATAGTGGAACTTCATTAATACTAATTGTAAAAATTATACTTTTGTTGTAAGATGTAGGGGATGTAATAATTTTCGAAAATATTTAAATCCGGAGCATGTTTTCTTAATCATTAAATTTACATATATACATACGAATATAAACTAAATACATATATTTACTTTTTAACATGCCATCATGTGTTTACATGAGTTAGCGTTCTGCAGAATTCTAATACCTGAACGGTATGTCGCAGAGGTGCTCCGTAACAACTTGCATTGGTCAGCCGACTAACGTCTGCAGTTTGCAAAGTAGTTTTTTTTGCAGCTTTACTCTTCGCCGTCGCGAACTGGTTAAGCTATGCAAACAAAGTTCCTTCGCATACGCGTGCAATAAAACGAACAGTTTTGGGCAGTCCATTCGAAAGCTACGACCTACATACGTAAAGTATATTTTGTTTATATTTTATCTAAATGTTTATCTTAACTTACACATGCAGGTTCACGAAAAATGTGCAGTAATGAATATATTTTAAAAATGATGCACGTTTGTTCATTTTTACCAACGCCATGCAGAATTAANCATACGAATATAAACTAAATACATATATTTACTTTTTAACATGCCATCATGTGTTTACATGAGTTAGCGTTCTGCAAAATTCTAATACCTGAACGGTATGTCGCAGAGGTGCTCCGTAACAACTTGCATTGGTCAGCCGACTAACGTCTGCAGTTTGCAAAGTAGTTTTTTTTGCAGCTTTACTCTTCGCCGTCGCGAGTAAACACTGGTTAAGTTATGTAAACAAAGTTCCTTCGCATACGCGTGCAATAAAACGAACAGTTTTGGGCAGTCCATTCGAAAGCTACGACCTACATACGTAAAGTATATTTTGTTTATATTTTATCTAAATGTTTATCTTAACTTACACATGCAGGTTCACTAAAAATGTGCAGTAATGAATATATTTTAAAAATGATGCACGTTTGTTCATTTTTACCAACGCCATGCAGAATTAANTAAAAATGTGCAGTAATGAATATATTTTAAAAATGATGCACGTTTGTTCATTTTTACCAACGCCATGCAGAATTAAAATTACAGCTTTAACTTTAATTATTTCGATGGTTTTGTTTTAAAGTTGAAAATAATTTATAATTTAAAGCTTCGTTATTGTAACGTGACGAATATTTTTATGTTGTAACAAATACTTCTCGTACTAAGGCTACATGTGCAGAAAACTGCTTAGATGTTTAATAAATGTTACTGAATTTCAATTAAAAATAATAAGATTTGTATAAAACACAGAACTGTTTACGCATACAATATGTTATTATACTTGCATGGTGAAACTTTAATACTGAAGCAGTTACGCACATACATGCTTCATCGTAAATTTAACAGTAATTAATATAGCTAAAATTTTGCATTGACACGAATTTGTGCGAGAAAATACATTTTCACTAATATTGTTGCGCGGTTCGGGAGTTTATAATTAGTTTTGCACAAGTTAAAAACGCTTTATTCAACTAACTATGTCGCTGTCCGTAAATGTTTTTAAACAGAAGCTTTATTTTCCTAGAAGAATTTTGTATATAATCTTAAGTAACCTACCATAAATTTTATTAAAAAATACGCAGACAAATATTAAATTTGCAAAAATTTTAACACGCAAACTTATGCTTTTTGCGTGATGACATTCTTCACTGAAGTTTTCTATGTGAACTAACATACAAATGGTCTTTCGTAAATTGGAAATAAAGGNGCGTGATGACATTCTTCACTGAAGTTTTCTATGTGAACTAACATACAAATGGTCTTTCGTAAATTGGAAATAAAGGCAGCGTTGGAAAGTTCTTTCGCGGAAACTTTTGTCTGGCTGTGTTGGCGATATGCGTATCCAGCAATTGCCGGCTCGAATGTGACAGTCGAGTTGGAAAGCTCTCCGCACACGTTACATAATTCATTGGTTTTACGTCGGTGTCGCTTCTCTTGTCTACTTTGCCGACATCGAGGCTAAGGTGGAGCATCCGGCACTCAGGATGTCAAGAATGATCTACGCCTTAATTTTATAGAAGCCCTCTCACAGAAAGTTCGTCGCGCCAGATTGCCCCACCTGCTTTTAATTTTTCTTTATGGTTGTCGCCGATTCGGCAAAGGTTAGGTTGATTTTAGTCAGGTTTGGTTTTCTGTGACGACAAAGTAAAGCAAGGGCGTATGTCCATCATAATATTTCAGTTAACCACTCTCCCCCATTGCAAGAATCTTTTAAATAACTTAAAACGGAATACATTTAAACACAAATGGGTGGACTACAAAATTATTGTTTAGGGTTTTTTAAAAATAAATTTGAATTTTACTTAGTGTTAATCTTTTATACCTATTCTAAAACTCAACGCCTCTCTGTCTGTCTGTTAGTGAGCTTATCGCTCGAGAACCATTTATCCTATTTACGTGTTTTTTTTAAATTCATAGCTATGTTCTCTGGCCAGGTTTAAGTATATATTTTATTACGTAAAGTAACATAAGGAATAAGCAGTGACGATAATAGTGATTCAAGTTGGAAAAACGTTTGCCGCCAGCGCGTTCTCTTGCAATACACTGTCTAAACCGTTAAAGATGGAACAATATCACGTAGTAAAGAATTTTGTAGAATAAAAATACCTAAAAAAAACTCCGCGGTAGCATATATCTATATATAACAGAGAAATACTAATAAGCGTTGCGGTGGTGTGTAATTCTAATCTATTATATGAAGTTTCCCTGATGTAGTCATTGTTAACGGTTGAATCTATTATGTTATCTGGTATTGGTAGGCCCATGCTTTTTATACATTTTCCTGACAATGTCGGCACTTGCTTTTCAACTTCGATGAGTGCAAGGTGAAAAACTTCGTCATTGAATGTAGCTTGTGAATTAAATGGCAAAAACGCTTATTTATACGGTGCGAAGGATTCTTAGTTCGAGTCCCGGAAGTTTGTACCGTTTTCAGCTGTGTGTTTAAATAAAATGAAGTTTGTAAAATTAATAATAAAATTAAGTTTGTAAGCAGTTAATGACTAGCTTTCCTGCATGTGACGGAGCCGTACATAAGAAACTTAAAAAATGTGTTGTATTGAGCGTAGGTATGAACGCACTCTCATATATGCCAGGTGGCTTATCAGGGAAATAAAGTGGGGAGGGTTGGCTACCCGCGCGTTTCGCTACAGAAATACATTCTTATGTATAACCACGTGTACAGATTCTAAAGCGATTCTCTTCGCCAGGCCGCACAGCAGAATATCCTGTAATTAAAAACGATTGTATGCATTACTGAAGCACCTTTGTGCTGTGGAGGGATTTGGGCGCCTCTTAACATAGAGGTCTTGATAGTCGATGAGAGTGAAGCGAGGTGAGTATGAAGCAGCGCCGGAATGCAAGAGCGGTGTAACTATTCCTACGTGCAAAAATCTGGGAGCGATCCCACTGGCAATAGAATACGGTTCACGTTGGTGGGAGGCGAGCAGTCTAACCACTACGCCACGGCTGCCCTTTGAAATAAAAAAATTCTGAAAGAAGATAATTATTAAAACTGGTTAAAGACCACACGTGTAGAAACTGCCAACGCAGCTTTCTTAAATAACAGATGGAAAATAAATTTTTTTTATCAGCAGTACAGTTGCTTGGCTTTCATCACGTATAATAACATTATTCAGTTGCAGATCTGATCTGCAAGATATTGTGGCCACAGCGGGTACACCTCGAAGCATATGAAGTTAGACGTGTGCTGATTCCAACCAACCTAACATGAACTTGCAATTTGACCAGGGGGAAGTCTTGAAGTCTACATTCGTTTGCAAGTACCATGCACTTCGTTGTCGCGGTGTCCGCTGTATTCATTCACAGCCACAAAGGAGGAATGTAAGGACGTTGGCATGACTGCATATAAAATGTCGTGATGACGGCGTGGTCTTGGGGGGGGGGGTGTGGTTCGCTTATGACAGGCTTCGGAAGTGGAACCCGCAGGTAGATGTGGCCGTCAAAGGACGACGTAATGAGTTGGTAGGGTTCTGCCACGCCCGCCTTGCGTCACAGTCCTTGCACCGGACTCCGCCCGAGAATAGGGCTCGGAACTCCGTGATGGAACACACGACCAACCAACGGCCCCTTGGTTACCACCTTATGTTGGATGAGTCTTAAAAACTCTTAAAATTAAATTAGGGAATTAAATTTTTCATATCGACGAAAGGAAGTTTTCACAGAATGGTAACACAATATTTCTGTGATGTTCCGAAATAAATACTTGAATTTCTTTTTTGGATTGTTTAATTATTCAATGCGTGACTACGTAATTTATAAATTAGTTAAAAACGTAAATTTTAATAGGAACTCTTATCGCTGTGAGTAGAAGCTTACGAATTCTTCAGGCATGGAACGTAGCTTAATTGTATTCCTTGTAGGCGAGTTCCCAAACTCATTTAGTCGACTTGCTGGTTTTTAGCTTGGCAACACTGCACAGAGCAGTTTCAAGGCATTAAGTGCGAGAGTTGGAAGCAAACATTATTTCAAATATTTTTTGCCGTCACTTGTGTTTGAGATTAATTTTTGAAGATGTGAATGTTACTGTATAGAACATCATTTAATTTAGCGACGACTATTTTTGGCTTCTTTTACTTTTACTGATTGTAATTGTTCTTAGAAGGTAATCAATATTTAACCCCTATTTATTCTTTAGGGGAAATAAATAAAGGTACTCTGTTGATGCTGTTTATTCGCGGGTTTTTCACACTTCTTGAATAAAACCTTTGGAAAAACAACCCATGCTGGACGTTTTTGGTTGTTTCCTAAATGTGCCGTAAATCGCAGGTGTTTTATTTTTGTGTTAACATAAAAGTACCTTACTGTTTTATTAAATTGAACATTTGTTTATATATTTTATCTATAAGTTATATTTAATTTAAAATTAATACAAAGAACAACGGTGGGAAAATAGTGATGGTAATGCCGAGTAAGAAATAGTTCTCATACAAAATTTTATTAAGCAGATTGCGCATGCATGCGGTGCGTTGTCCCTTTGGTGTAATCTTCTGACTCGGTTAGCTTTGTTTGCATGAGGCAGAAGAATATCCTGGAAGTAGAACTTTAGCAGGGATTCCGAAAATTTGGAAGTAACAGGGAATTGATTATATTACAGTTATTCAATTATCTGAGTGATGTAATAATACATTTCAATTATGGATCCGGCATGTATTAAATGGCTCAAAAACTGGCAACACCACAATTGTTTACTGTTTCTCCCTCTTAAAAGAATTATTTGATGACATTCGAGAGAAAAAAAGTCTGACAAAAAAACAACATTAAGCAGCATAACGGCAAGTCTACGAGAACTTTCTCGAGCCGGTGGTAGGGCGCCCTAACCTAATAACGCCGGAGCGGAGGGCGCGAAACTGCGGAGATTGTTCGCCTGGCGCGAGACGCAGGTCGACACAACTCGAACACACGAATCACGAGAGAGCGAGTTCGCCAGACAAGTTCTGCAGGCACCCGATCCCGCGGATAATTCGATCCGCGCGACGCCTTGCGGCCAAAAAGAAAAAGTCCTTGGCGTAACTCAATACGGCGCGCACCTAACGGCGTGAGGGGAAACTAACGTCCCCTCCCTGGCTGCCGGCAGTGGAAGCATCACTCGCGTGCTCCATGAGCGACGTGGCAACGCTGCATCTCAACAACTCCTGTTCAACTCTGAATACGACGTCGACCGATTTACGTCCTCTCGTGTCCCCCAACCTCGAAACGCCCTTTGCCAGTACAACTGTCACTAGGTCACATGGTCAATAGTAATGAACATGTTTATTTACATTTAAGTTTACGTATTAATACTTCGCATATTCTGAATATAATCTAATTACTGTAGTTGGATTACAACTATTGTAGGTTAAGAGGCAGCGTATAATTATCTCGAAGCACTAGCTTATACAATCTGTTTTTAAACTACATACTGTCGAAATTCAAACCACGGCATTTATAGACAATGAATACTAGTAGTAAAATGTTCGGAAAATGCATGTAGTATTTTAAAATTAAAATTGAAGTCAGAAAAACAGCGCCTGGAGTTCGCAACTTCAAGTACCTGCGAGCACAACAAGTTGCATACCACGAAGGCGGACGGAACTGGCGCGCCATGCGGAGAGCACCTGCACTAGAGACACCATACACACGAGGGATTAGCAATCGAGTAGTAAAGGCTGCCAGAGGTGATGTAATTTTATTTCCAACAACACACAAACAGCTGTACTGGCGATGAAGGAAGGGTCTGCGCGTATATTCATGGTAACCTATATGCGGTCACCGTATGACACGCCAATCA
Organism: Clitarchus hookeri; assembly: GCA_002778355.1. Taxonomy (NCBI): domain Eukaryota; kingdom Metazoa; phylum Arthropoda; class Insecta; order Phasmatodea; family Phasmatidae; genus Clitarchus; species Clitarchus hookeri. Next base: position 90,494 of record NQII01008088.1, on the reverse strand, counting down.
CGTTCGCCTTCGTGATACCCAACTTGTTGTGCACGCAGGTACTTGAAGTTTCGGACTCCCGACGAAGTTTTGCTAACTTCAATTTAATTTTAAATATATTATATGAATGTTCACAACATTCTGCTACTAGGAATTTCTGTCCATAGACGCTATGGATTGAATTTCGACATGTAGTTTCAATCACCGTGCATATACAGTTCCTATCTACGTCGTTTTGATACAGCCAATGGCAGAAAGGCAGTCCAATATTGGAAGACTGAGAGTAGCTACTACGCACCTCGCAATAGGCTGTTCACGATAATATCAGCACTTTTGAGGCCCCAGTTACTTTTTCTTTTCAGCCATTTTTTATCCTTTAAGCATATTTTTGAACAAATATTGCCATGTAAGTAATACATATAGTGTGTTTATTCCCACGCACTCGGAAGTTAACGTCTACGACTAAAATAAAATATATGTATACTGACATCCCAAATGGGAGGACTTTCAAAAGTGCTCACTTTACTGTGAATAGCCTATATCAGACTTTACCGTCAAATTGTTTCAAAGTAAGTTGATCGAAGGAAGTTGGGAGCTTGCAACATCACCTAAATGCTATTAACGCAGTCATATTTGTCTAAAACTGTTGGATGGCTCCAGTTCATCAAGTAGTTTGTATAATGGACCATGCTTTGATGTTTGACGAGTTCAGTAAATCAGAATCGGACTTCCGAACTCACAAAATTTTAAAATTGCGCGACAAGTAACTAACAGTAGAAACGAAATAAGGTTATGGATATAATTAATTTACACATTATTGGTCAGAAAAATAATTATGTAGGGATTGCTCACTGAACACTAGAAAAACTAAAAGGCAATCAATTTCCGTGCGCAGCAAATATCTATGATGAATGGAATTAAAATTTAATTTAGAATTGATAATAAATGTCCTAATTCTTAAATTCCTCCATGAATGAGCTGATTGGTAACACAACAGCAATATCCCACTTTGATAACTATGTTAAAATATAAATAACACTAAGTTCGTCAAATAAAAACTTTGATAGTGTTACAAAATTTCAAATGTATTCAAGATTATTTAACCAAATTTGATGGGTAGAAAAATCTCATGACCGTATTCTGTCTTAAAATAGTGTTAAGTATATTTGCAGGAGACATTTGACGTCACTGCAGCTGCACCAGTGCCCAGTAATGCGATGCGGAAAACATTACCTCACATGAGCAAACGAATTTGCTAAGTGACTGAACAATTCTTTCACGCTTGCAGCAGTCTCCATATTTATGTTCATTTTTTGTCTTAGTTTTGCTGAAGGTTAAGAAAACCTACACAGATAAATCTTCTTTGATTAGCACTTATATTAAGTTATTATTTATTTGTAATTAATTAAGTTCACAGTTTGACCATTTCTTTGGGAAATACTCTGTGTTAATACAGTCACCTGATTTAACTCTGTATTCTACGAAGAAACAGCATTCTAAATGCCTAATTTAATATGGCACACAGTTTATTAAGCTGTGTTGAAATCTGCTGTGTTTCTTATAAACTTAATCGTTGACCCTAGGTAGGCGGCTAAAATATCTTCGTTTAAAACGAAATTTTTCTGTTCATATCTGTTGCTAACTGGTGAAGAGTTTGGCTAAAAGAATCAGTAGCATTTATTGTCTCAGATATACACCCGGAGAGGTGACGGGTCATGTAATAATTAATAATCCCCCATTATTCATGTAGTTTGACACACACAAACTATTATTTAATCAACGAATATCGGCAACCATGTACCTCGAATGTGTGCTGTGCTATGTGCAAGCGCTTCCTGCATGCTGTGACAGTTCCGTTCCCCTTCGAGATATGCAACTTACTGTGCTTGCACCTACGTAAAGCTGCGGACTCATGGCGCTGTCTTGTTAACGCCATTTATAATTTAAAAATACTATATGAATTCGCAGAACATTTTTCTACTATAATGTATTGTTTATATTGGCCTATAGATGCCGTGGTTTGAATTTCGACATGCAGTTCAAAAACATGTATAATTAGGGTATATATTTCGGTATATATATGATATTGCTTGCGAGAGTTACAAAAATACAATTATTTCCAAAAATGCTGTTTCAACATTGTTAAAGGTGATATGACGTTCACTTTAAAAATTAAAGAGCACTAACTGAAAAGAACAACAAAATAGTGGACTCATAACCGCGGCACTGTCTCTTGAATGATCACCGCCTGGGATTCTTCGTCACATTCCCCATCTCTGAAATTATCCAGGCCATTCAATGTTACATGTAACGACGTACAAAACGTCTAAAGAATACGTTAGCGTATACGCCCGCACTGGCCAATATTGTGTTTACAGAGTTTTAAAATACAAGTGTAGTGAAATAGTCGGAAATTGTAATCGATCAGCAGTGGGGTTTTTTTCATACGGGACCGGACAATACGTGGTCTGTGATGACCCGTTCACACCAAAGAAAACAGATACAAGCACGCGTGAACGAACATCAACGTGGTTGTAAGCGATACACGAGGGAGAACAAGCCATGTTCGTTCAGGTCATGTTCACATTCGCTGATGACCCGTCCCTTGTCGGTCTTTCATGCGCTCTCATGTCCGGTGTCCGCACCTTGTTTACACCGGCGCCAACAGAAGCGAACAAGAACGTTTTCTGGTTCGCTTCTTGATGATCGTTCGCTGTTTTCTCTTCCCTTCCTAAACGAGGCTCTTTACGCCTATAATTCACTTTTAATATTTAATATTGAAATGCAAACCTTGTTATTACACACGGAACTACTTTACAGAATACCTGGAATCAGAATGGACTGGTTTCCGTGTGTATTTTCACATGTGAAGCTGAAAAATAATAAGTTAAAATTTATTACGGTTACAGATGCAGCAAAACAACGCGGGCTGAATACCGTGATCATAGAATATCGGTTAAGATATTACCTATATCCTTAGAGCCATCGTTTTCAAATATTTGATCTGAAAAGTAATCTACAGCGAAACAAAAAATAATTCAGTATAGAAAACAGATTACA
>NQII01008088.1:66781-81606 GCA_002778355.1 Clitarchus hookeri | reverse complement strand
AAAGTTTTTTGAGATATTTTCTCGCGATAAATAGTAGCCAATATCAACTTTCAGCCGTCCATCTATTTCTGTGCAAGAAATTACGTCGATCTGTTGCTAGGTTTCGACGTTGCATTGTTGTTGCGTTTGTGTAATTTTTCATTTTGCAGTAAGAATTTCCCCAAGGTAATGAGAAATTTTCTCGTGGTAAAAAGTAGCCTATGTCACTTCCCGGCCCTCCAACTATCTCTGTGCAAAAATTGACGACGATGCATTGCACCGTTGCGACGTGGAAGAGGTACAAACAAACATCCAAACACACTTTCGCATTTATATATATAGATTCACAAATTATTCTACCCAGAATCTTGTAATTAAAGTTCGCTAACTATAATTACTTCACATCGACTTTTTTTAAATCGTGTTGCTATTATTCTCTTTCAGATTCTACTGATGCAGTGTAGTAAGCTTGCACCCACATAGCAGGCGTATTTCCCTGCCACGACTAGCAGCGCGGCGCGATCAGTATTCAAGTGGCTCTTGGCGTACTGTGAGACCACTTGTTTCATTCCTCCTTCATGGGACTTAGTAGCAAACTAAGTCCCATGATTGAAGTAAACTACTTATGTATTACTGTTGCTGGCGATTATATTAAATGTTGTGGGGGTGACACGTGCCATAAAAGCCCACCCCCTGCACTCTAAATATAAAGCAGTGAGAATTTCACTCTTTCAATCAGTTAAAAGTGCCTTATTGATTCAAAAGTCACTACAGTGAATCTAACTGATGAATCAGTGAAAAATGCCAGTTTCCCTTCATTTATTGATTCAGTGACGTTTAACACTGCTTCATCAGTCATTTGTTTAACTGTTTTTTCAGTGGTTTGTTTTTTGACTGTTGGACCAGTTAAACAGCGTTTAAAAATGGACGTCAAACAACGTGTATCAAGTGAAATAACGACGCATAAACTAATAAAACCAATACAACGCTTCAATTTATTGCACGTCTTAAATTCACTTGTAAGTCGTATAAAACTAATTGTATACCTTTAATTCATTTGCATTTCTTATAAAATTATTCGCATGTCTTCTGTTCATTTCCTTGTAACCTACATGCTTTTTCATGTGACCCACATTCAATTGCATACGACCCACATTCATTTCTAAGTAACCTGCATCCAATTGCACATGCCTTACATACGGTTGCTTATCATCTAGTCATTTCCATGCCATCTACTTACTTTCTTCTGCATTTCTATCACCACCATCCATAATGTTGAGGGTACTGGTAAACGAAAAATCCATTATTTGATATTTGTATGGCATTACTTACGAGGACTATACGTGTTTGTGGGATTTATGTGTGTATATGTATACATAGACACACAGAGTGATTACAGGGCTTATTCCTTATGTCATTTGGAGCAAATAATGTAATATAAATGTGACTATAAGTCGCAATATTTACAGGACAGTTGGAAAAATTGGAAACGCACCAGAGTGAACAGCTCGTGACAATTTTGTGGCTGTTTGACTGTTGAAGTGAACAGCGCGTCTTTGACCATCGTGAAGTCTAACTGTCTGTTTCACGGTGTACTGCGTGAACAAGGCGCCTTTCTGCACATTTGTTGTGGTTGTGAGGTGTAGTCATTAATGCCACGTACATTTCCCACAGAATACACCGGTATGGCGTTTTATGCTCAACTGTAAACAATCAAGTATGATAATAATAATACATTTTTTTAACTTCTGAAAGGGTTATTTGTTATTTCTTAACCTTTCACATTTTTAGAATTACTCTATAAATATTGGGAATAGGATCCACATTTATATGGCATATTTTATTCTAAATGACTTAAGGAATAAGCACTGTGAGTGGCGGCAACTCCTCGTGAATCACACACTATGTGTTTGTGAAAGTATATATTTATATAATATGCGATACACATATATACAAACACAGCATGTACTTAGGTATTTGTTGTAGCGTATATTTGTGTCTTTAGTGAGGATTCATTTAATTTTAGGAAGTGTTTCCAAGGTTTCATTTTCTCAGTTTTTACCAGATATGCAGGCCTAGGTCACGAAAATTAAACTTTGGATATACTTAAATGGCTTGCATAAAACATAGATAAGTAACTTGTTAACGATGGCAAAAAGTTGAGTATTGATTCACTGTCTTTGCGATAGAATATGTTTTTGGTGAATAATTATCGTTGTCTATCTGATTTTATTAGTAGGTATAGTTACCGAAAAATGCTTCCACGCACTGCATTAATGTGTGCTAACATGGAACTGTGAAAGTTTTTGAAAAGAAAGCTTTGTGCACTGTAGAGCCGTTTTGAAGATAAATATTTCTCATAATAGCATACGCTTGGTTTTCGGGCGAAGTTTTACAAAAGCATGACAGTACTTCGTACTAACTCTGGAGTATATTCATTTTATTAGACATGATTTGATGTGTATTAAAACTTGTGAATCCGGAGTTAAACTTGGTCACGAAATGTATGTTGTCAAATGCCTGCTTCCTTTGCGCATATTGTGGCCGCAATCCCTTACTGATGACGAGTAATGAGATCACTGATGGTTTGTAAGTGTTCGTCAGTCATAAGAGAGCAGCCCGCAGTAAACAGTACATATTTTGTACGTCAGTAAGTTCATAGTTTCAGTTCGCTCGACAGTAGTACTCAAAACTAAAGAAAACGGTTTAAATTATCTATATAACTATCTATCTAATCTTGTTTCGCTCTTAATTTAAGAGAGTAATTACCATTAATAAACATAGTAATACTTGTTTGTCTGAAGAAAATACACTTTTAATAACATAAATTCTGCTTTGAATTGAATTGTGTATTGTTATTGTGCAGAATTACAATCTGGGCTATTCAGTATTCAAATTATGCTAACGTATACACTTGCATAAATAACTCTGAGAACCAATGACTTGAATCGCCCACCAATCTCATATCACTGTCATGTATGACCAATGTAGCTCCAGTAAAATAGTGTCTTCAGTAGTAATGAATTAAGCCTCCTGCAGGGTACCACACAGCGGCTTGTAGNATGTAGCTCCAGTAAAATAGTGTCTTCAGTAGTAATGAATTAAGCCTCCTGCAGGGTACCACACAGCGGCTTGTAGTAATAAATGTAGCCTCGTGCAGGGTACCACACAGTGGCTTGTATTAATGAATGTAGCCTTGTGCAGGGTACCACACAGCGGCTTGTAGTAAAGAATGTAGCCTCGTGCAGGGTACCACACAGCGGCTTGTAGTAATGAATGTAGCCTTGTGCAGGGTACCACACAGCGGCTTGTAGTAAAGAATGTAGCCTCGTGCAGGGTACCACACAGCGGCTTGTAGAAACGAGTGTCAGTGGTCATCTGTGAGTATCGAATNAGAATGTAGCCTCGTGCAGGGTACCACACAGCGGCTTGTAGAAACGAGTGTCAGTGGTCATCTGTGAGTATCGAATCACAATACGTATATCCACCTCATGCTCAGAAATTTCTATTATCTGTGAAGTTACCAACGTTCAGCAACAAATTAAAGATAATGAAACATATTTTTCAGGTAATACCATCACCAGATTATTATTTCTAACTATAGTCCGTTCAATGTTACTTCCAACTTTTTTTAAATCCCTGCTAAAGTTTTACTTCCTTGATATTCCTCTGCCTCAAGTAAATAAAGCTTAATCGGGTCTAGAAAATTACACCAAAGGGACAAACGCAACACATTCGTGTACACTCAGTGTAATATTATTTTGTGTAAAAACTATTTTTTACTTGGCATTTTTAACACACCTGCTTTCTCGCTGTTTATTCATATTCATTATAAACAAATATTATAATTTATTGATAAATTATATTTATAAATTATATGTTAGTAAAAATCGGTATTTTTATGTTAATCCGAGTATAAAACGCTTGTAATAAATGGTATTTAAGCAACAACCCAGCACGTCAAACATGGCGTGATTTTTCAAAGGTTTGATTAAAAAAGCGTGAAGAAACCGTGAATAAACTATAATCAGAATTTTAAATAAAGAAATGTTAGCATTTCGTTTAAAATAAGTTCCTGTTTATGCATGCAATAAACTTTACATTAAACATTGTATAACGAGGTTATTTCACGTAATAACGCACCTTCACTGTAAATGTATTTTGGTTACGAGCAAAATACTGTTGCTATATTTGTTATAGTATTTGTAAATTAATATTGTATTTGCCACTTTTTCTAATTTTTTTTCCAGTTCTATAATACATTTTTCCTAAACAGCATTGATTGGTGATATACATTACGTTTTCAGTGTAAACAAATTATAGTTCCTGTTACTATCAACAGTTAGCCATTTCAATTTTTATGTTATCGTTTCATTTCTATGTGAGAAGAGAAATTAATTTAAATCAGTATTTCCAAGATATGGAAGTTTCTCGTAAATTCTCGCCAACAAACTATAACATTTCTGCAAAATGCATTAGTTACGTGATATGAAAAACCGCGCATTAGTACACTAGATAACGACGCAACGCGCATGAATANCTGCAAAATGCATTAGTTACGTGATATGAAAAACCGCGCATTAGTACACTAGATAACGACGCAACGCGCATGAATATACTAGATAAGGACGCAACTGTGTGTGTGCACCAAGCCAGCCCGCCTCGCTGCTGCCTGCGCGAGCGGAGGTCTGGCAACACTGCAGTCAGCTGTCAAACCACTGCGACATAGATGGGAGGGAGGGGGGAGGCTCTCGCACTCACGCGAGTGCCGAGGGTGACACATCCTCTCCCTCACGTAGCTCTCANGTGGGAGGGAGGGGGGAGGCTCTCGCACTCACGCGAGTGCCGAGGGTGACACATCCTCTCCCTCACGTAGCTCTCACACTTCTGAAAGGATAAGCTGCGTGGAAGTCGCCCGGTGTACAGTATGTACGGTGTACACGCCTGCGGAGTGCACACATCTCGAGACCCTCTACCATTTTGTATCAGCAGAATAACGATTTGTAAGAATGAATCACCCCCTTAATATTAGTAACTCATTGCAGCCTCGTGAATATTGCAATTTACACATAACGTGAAGATAAAAATTACTTTAAAATTTACTATAAAGTGTGTTTATTAATGCCAACAAAATATTTCCGTCCAACATATCTGGTGAAATTCTTTTATATTTATATATTTTCAAGTGTAAAGTATTCCGTATTTTCCTCTCTCCATTCTTTGTAAACCGGATAGGGTGTAACGTTTAATGGTCATCTAATCAAGTAAATGACCATAAAAACCTGTGCACGTTCCTTTCATAAACCATGTTACATTAGCTTGTGTTCTGCCTTATGCACGTTTCAGATCCCGTGCCCCCCCCCCCCCNAAAATGAGGCATTACTGCGTAGGGAACCATTAGAGGAAATTACCCCTAGCGCATGCAGCAGAAATAAAACATGAGACCTGCTGTACATTTGCCGGAGTGTTTCTGGGTTTCGCTGTGGCGAAAGGCACAGGTGAGTCCTTTGATATCCTTGCAGCAACAATCGTTTTTATAACATCAGTCTAAGATGCTATTTTCTAGATTTTTAGAACATTGCCGTGTTTTTGCATGTGGTACGAAATAATCTTCTGGACAAAGTATTACTATGGAGAAAAAAATACCATTTTATAAAAGAATAAACGTGAATTATACGAATTCTAGATTTATATAAATTTTGTATAGCTCTCAAAAAAAAAAAAATTATGTGCTGTGTTTTAGCTCTAAATAAATGTTAATGTTCTTGGAATGTCGTGGAGAATATTACTTGGAAATTTGTTGAGTGGTTTACCCGTACTTCAATTTTAACTATTTGAGATAAAATTTACAATCAAAATAGCCAGAAGTTAAACCTTAACTGCAGGCTTACCAATGGCGATGAGATTCTCCTGTAAACACTAGAAGTTTAAAACAAACTCTGCGATAAAATTACTCTTCGAAAACTGTACGAATTAATATTTCAAGTTAAAAGGCTTGTATTTTCATAAAATAAAATAAAAAATATGAAAGTTAATTTTTAAACGATTTAGCATTTTTACTATGGTAACATCGATATCGTGTCATAAAAAAATAAAATACCCTCCAAATATAGAATGCAAATGTTGGCTTGCATAACGCACCGGGGACACTCGCATTTCACAACGATCAGTATTCCACGTCGGTTGTATTGCCATTCGTGGAAGGATTGCAGTCGCACACACTAATTAAATGCAGCCCAGACAGAACATTCGAGATGAAAAGTAGAAGCGAGCGTGATGGCCAGAGATCTTAGAACACGGGCGTGTCAGATTACCCGCGAGTTGATGCATTAACCCCGGTGCTAATCCAGTTATCCATCAACGTAAGCGCGCCACTTGCGACGGAGTGATAGTGCAGCCTTGTCGGACGAAGAATTGGTTCATATAACACTAACAACACAGGCGACAATAAAGGCGCGCTCATTGTGGGAAAGAAGCACTCGGAATTTCAAACGTCTCTGTGGGTTGGCCATCATTTTCTGAGCACAGTTGGATTCACTGTAACGTAGACTTGGACTCCTTCCAGAGCATTTTGAGCCTTACAGTTCCGAAAACATGGCAAATCTGTGATTTATGACTGTGCAAGAGGGTTCGTCCCCACACCAAGTTTATATTTTAAGAATAACCACAGCCCGTTGTCGCACGTTGACAAGTGATGACTTCTGAANTCGTCCCCACACCAAGTTTATATTTTAAGAATAACCACAGCCCGTTGTCGCACGTTGACAAGTGATGACTTCTGAAGGAGCCCATTTGAGATGCCCGCCTCGTCTGGTCCACACAGGAGATTGGCTTTTTAAGAAGTTATCGGACAGGAGTCTCGCTGATCAACGACGGCGTAGAGTAGATCAACTCAAGTTCCGGCAACAACCAGCGCGACAACGTGCCGAGTTATGTTCATCTGTCACATACTGTATGTGGCGGGAGAAGAAGGAATAAACATTGCTGATGGTCACTACCCCGAGTAACTTCAATCTGTCGAGCTCNACTGTATGTGGCGGGAGAAGAAGGAATAAACATTGCTGATGGTCACTACCCCGAGTAACTTCAATCTGTCGAGCTCCCCATGCCGTAAAGGGAACATGGGATTAGAGTGCGCATGCCAGTTACGCATGCATATAGCTTTCCAGTTTCAACACTGTACCGCTTTTTTGCCTTAAAAAATTGTAAAAAAAAAAAAACAACTACGTGGCTTTGCTTACAAAAATACACGTTTTGAAATGTGCGTATTTTGCATCTCACAAAGTTTTAATGCTACTGGGATAAATCCAAGTTACGCTATACATTTCTGTTATAAAAACTCAAGTCTGTAAAAAAAAAACTGAAAGTAANTACTGGGATAAATCCAAGTTACGCTATACATTTCTGTTATAAAAACTCAAGTCTGTAAAAAAAAAACTGAAAGTAAACGAATGTCAACGAGGTTTTTAAACATGATTTTCACAGTTACGTGGGAAAATCGTGAGCAAACGTTGGAACATGATCAGAAGACTAAAATTTGTTTACAAGCCGTTCACGATAAAGTGAGACCTTCTGAAATCAACCTTTGAGAAATGTCACTGCCCCTTACCTGTATCTATTTTAACGGGCGCACTGAGTGGCATTCATCCTGTAAAGTTGGCAATGACGGAGAGAAAGTAGTTACGTGTCAACGTTGAAATAAAAGTGTCAGGCAAAACATCTGTGAAAACTGAAGTGATTTCTCTTACTTTCTGTTTTTTAATGCATTTAAGTGTAAGAATTAGAAAATTTGTAAATTATTCACTTTTCTAATAATTTCAGTTTCATTAGATCGACACATAAACAAAGTAATCATGCATTTCGCAGTGTTAATATTGCGTATAGCGGAAGAATACGTGCCGTGGATGCAAGTAGATCTCGTGCAGGGCTTTCTTCTGATTTCGATAACATACACTAACATCAACAATAACATACTCGTACCAAGGAGCCTGGTGTTCGTATTGGTCTGCCCAAGTTTCTAGATACACGACTCGGTTATTCCTCGCCGACTGCATTAAGGGCGCCATGTGACGGAAAAGCGGTTTTATGATTTTAAAAAGGCTGCAATTCTACGCAATTACTCCAGTTCCATAGAAATTTTTTCATGTGGGTTCAAACAACGACAGGGCTTCAACTAGTTTTTTTAAGTTAGGACACGTTAATACGTGTATGTAAAATAACTGGCATCCAGTTAATTGCGTAGGATTATGTGTTGATCGCTTGAAAAGCTTTTCTTACATAGAAAAGCGATGGCATTAAAACAGAATTTTNATTGCGTAGGATTATGTGTTGATCGCTTGAAAAGCTTTTCTTACATAGAAAAGCGATGGCATTAAAACAGAATTTTAAAAATTAAAGTTACCATATTTTTTTTAATCAATATATAGTATATTTGTTTTAATTTTTAGAGCACAAGTAATTCAATAAGAACGCCGAGCGCTAAATAAGCGCCACAATTTTCGATTTTACATTTGCACTCATTTGGGTTGATGTACTGGTCAGGTCAACTTTGTACCGCTTGCCTTGTTAAATTTAAATTGAAAGCTCGTTCCTTCATATTATGTCGTTCTTGACAAGTAAAAATGTTACGGGGGACTTATGTCTGCCATATTGACTTCTTGGTATTTTTGACATGTTTATGTTTTAAAAAAGAGAATTCGGAAAGTACCCGTGTACCCAACTAACTAACTATTGACCGTACACAGCAGTACAGACATAACCACTCAACTGCTAACTCGTATTTATATCACAATATTAACTTTGCCAGATTTTGGCAGAGTTAAAATAGTGACGTAACTATGAGTTAGTAGTTCCCGTGTTTTATCTGCACTGCTGTGTAAGGTCAATATATTGTTAGGTATACGGATACTTTTGGAATATTCTTTTCTAAAAATCCTAATCTCGAATAACCAAGAATAGAATATCACTGTGGAAAGTTCTCCTTAAACATGAAGTACACATTGATGTGGAGGGTTGTCAAACNTTAAAATAGTGACGTAACTATGAGTTAGTAGTTCCCGTGTTTTATCTGCACTGCTGTGTAAGGTCAATATATTGTTGGGTATACGGATACTTTTGGAATATTCTTTTCTAAAAATCCTAATCTCGAAAAACCAAGAATAGAATATCACTGTGGAAAGTTCTCCTTAAACATGAAGTACACATTGATGTGGAGGGTTGTCAAACTTTAATTTTAAACAAAAATGTGTGATACAAAGTTGCTCTTAGTGGCACAAAGTTATCCCAAATGGCCGCTTTAAAGATATTTTTTTGGGAATTTTTGATATTTAAGTCTTTTTAAACTGACAGGGCATTCGACTGGGTATAAATTTAATTAAAACAGACAGGCCGTTTTCACATCATCTTGTAATTTTGTACATAAATCTGCTCGCAAGGATGAGTAATTTCTAAATAGAAATAGTTTGAGGATGTGGTTATCAATACAACGTCTGGGTACTTAATAGTTTGAGGAAGTGGTTATCAATACGTCTGGGTACTTAATAGTTTGAGGAAGTGGTTATCAATACAACGTCTGGGTACTTAATAGTTTGAGGAAGTGGTTATCAATACAACGTCTGGGTACTTAATAGTTTGAGGAAGTAGTTATCATTATCAATGCAACTTCTGGGTACTTAAAGAACTCAGTACACTTGTTCGCTATTCAAAAAACGTCATGGTCTTCTCCGAATGCACCTAGAAATAATTGACAGTTAGGCCTACTGTGTGGCACTTTCAGGGGGAGAGGGGCCGGGTGGATTCTGAGAGAATTATGCGTTGTGCATTTTCATAATAACTTTTTCGTAAAGAAGAAACGTTGTAATGAGTATGTCATTATTATAATTTTAAGAATTTCATAAACTGTGACAATTTAGTAAATCGCATTATAATCAAACACTCTAAAAATACAGGAAATATGCTGACAAATCCGGAAGACTTTCGGAATGAAGTTAAGTACAATTACGTAAAATAAATTTTATTACAACTGAATGATAATCGTTTCAAATGATAAAATATGGAAGATCTTTGTTAAACCGAAAATCATACATAAGAAAAAAATAGAAGAACGCGAAAAATTACTTTATATCTGTATATTAGGGGAATATCTTAATCTCCTTTCAAAGGAGTTTGGTTATGTCACGGCACTAAAATAAATCAAGTCAATAGATGAATTGCCATAACTTTTCTATGCCTATATATTGCACAGCAACATGCAACACATAATGCGATGTTTTGGCATTGTAGAGAGGACAAAATATAAGACTGAACACAAGTACAGTGCTGCACCAAACTGTTGAGACAAAGTGGTCGCGTGAATGACTACAACGATACAAATTTGGTAGAGTATACATTAAATATACTGCTAAAAAGAAACCCGACAAATGTTTTGTGGCGATGAAATATTTTATAGTACTTACAGCTCTGTTTGTTACTAATGATCAATTAAAAAAAATTTAGTAATACCGATAACTAAAAAAAAAATTTGTGTATATTTTAACAAAAAAATTTGTAGCGTTCCTAGAACGATCTCACACGGCTGTTTTAATANAACGTCTGGGTACTTAATAGTTTGAGGAAGTGGTTATCAATACAACGTCTGGGTACTTAATATTTTGAGGAAGTAGTTATCATTATCAATGCAACTTCTGGGTACTTAAAGAACTCAGTACACTTGTTCGCTATTCAAAAAACGCCATGGTCTTCTCCGACTGCACCTAGAAATAATTGACAGTTAGGCCTACTGTGTGGCACTTTCAGGGGGAGAGGGGCCGGGTGGATTCTGAGAGAATTATGCGTTGTGCATTTTCATAATAACTTTTTCGTAAAGAAGAAACGTTGTAATGAGTATGTCATTATTATAATTTTAAGAATTTCATAAACTGTGACAATTTAGTAAATCGCATTATAATCAAACACTCTAAAAATACAGGAAATATGCTGACAAATCCGGAAGACTTTCGGAATGAAGTTAAGTACAATTACGTAAAATAAATTTTATTACAACTGAATGATAATCGTTTCAAATGATAAAATATGGAAGATCTTTGTTAAACCGAAAATCATACATAAGAAAAAAATAGAAGAACGCGAAAAATTACTTTATATCTGTATATTAGGGGAATATCTTAATCTCCTTTCAAAAGAGTTTGGTTATGTCACGGCACTAAAATAAATCAAGTCAATAGATGAATTGCCATAACTTTGCTATGCCTATATATTGCACAGCAACATGCAACACATAATGCGATGTTTTGGCATTGTAGAGAGGACAAAATATAAGACTGAACACAAGTACAGTCCTGCACCAAACTGTTGAGACAAAGTGGTCGCGTGAATGACTACAACGATACAAATTTGGTAGAGCATACATTAAATATACTGCTAAAAAGAAACCCGACAAATGTTTTGTGGCGATGAAATATTTTATAGTACTTACAGCTCTGTTTGTTACTAATGATCAATTTCAAAAAATATTAGTAATACCGATAACTAAAAAAAAATTTGTGTATATTTTAACAAAAAAATTTGTAGCGTTCCTAGAACGATCTCACACGGCTGTTTTAATANAAAAAAAAAATTTGTGTATATTTTAACAAAAAAATTTGTAGCGTTCCTAGAACGATCTCACACGGCTGTTTTAATATTCCTGAATCAGATATCACTGCGAGTGTGATAACTGTTTAGATAGCGGCTAAGCGTGCTTTGATGTTGGTACGGAGGAAGTTAGTTTAAAGGGCGGGAATCCACAGCTGCACGGCGGAATTACCAGTGGCGTCCTCGCTGTGATTGGCAGGGCTTCTTCGCCAGTGCCCGCACAGGAAAACCAACAACCCCCAAGTTCAAACCCCGCCACCAACCCCGGGCCGCCACCCTCCACCCGCAAGCCAGCCACGCCAACGCTAATTACATTTCTGAAGACATGTTTGCGACTGGAATTAGCGTCTCCTCCCCTTCAAACCCTTCCCAAGGAGTTGGTTCCTGTTGAAGATGCTCCCTCTCCCTCCAACCCCCGCAGCTGGCCATCCCTCCTCTCTCTCGTCCTTCCGTCTTCCAGGCCATTGCTTCTGTTACGTCGTACATTCCGATCACAGCTGCAACACTCGCAGCGCCGCCAAAACAACCCAACATTCTTTGCGGCAAAAAAAAAACGTAAAATGGCTCGCGGAGGAACTTTGCTGATTGGGTGTTTACGGTTAGAAAATCTGTCTCCTGGCTCTTCCACCCCTTCGCCCAAGAACGTGTTTTGTTTTTTGATGGGGGGAAGAAGGGGAGGAGACAGGATTAATATCCGTTGCATGTACTATGTTTGTACATCCTTGCTTTTCCTGCTTGTGTGTTCTAGAATGGAGAGGTTTGGGCGGTTGTTTGAAAGCAGTGAGAATTTGGGAAACACATGTTCATGAAATTCTGTTTTTGAAGCCAATTTTGCAGAGATATAAACTTGAAACAAAATCCTAAGTGTGAGCAATGATACTCTCATGCTCTGTATCAACGCAAACATAATTTGTTTATCAGCAATTTTTTAATTTAATTATTAACTTTTCTGGTTTTTCCACGAAACAGGCTATACATTCTTACAAAAGGCTTCTATAGCAATGGGGTACGCATTTTTCTGCTAAGAAATGTCCCTGGGCGTATAGGAACAAGAACGACAAAAAAAAACCTAATAATTAACATGCATTTACCTATACCAGATCCTCACAACAATCAAACCAGGCAACAGCCTTAACACAAGGGAAAACGCTGGGTTTCAGGCTCTTTGCTAAGTTAAGTGAAATTAAAAATAATTTTCATGTAGTAAATATGATACATTTTTTTTTTTAACTATTTTGATTGGGACATCATGGGTAATTTTGTAATTAAAGGCTGTTCACTGTAAACTGAGCACNTCAAAATAATTTTCATGTAGTAAATATGATACATTTTTTTTTTAACTATTTTGATTGGGACATCATGGGTAATTTTGTAATTAAAGGCTGTTCACTGTAAACTGAGCACTTTTGAAAGCCCTGCTTAAGATCTACTTGTATGCACATTGTGCATCCTTCCGCTATACGTAACATTAACATTGCCTTGGTCCTCATCACTTAAGTCATTCGTCGGTCAAGTGAAACTGTGGAATTATTATAAAAGTAAACATTTTACATATCTGCTAATTCGTACACTTCAGACGCATAAAAAAATACCAGAAAGCAAAAGAAATAATTTCAGATTGAATAAATTTTTACTAAACTCTTTTAATTCAACTTTAAGATAAGCGACTACTTTCCCTACGTCGTTACCAACTTTGTTGGGTGCATGCCACTAAGTGCGCCCATTAAAATATATGCAGGTTGAATCAGTGATATTCTTCAAAGGTTGATTTCCAAAGTGCATGGCGGTGTTTTAAAACNTATACGTAACATTAACATTGCCTTGGTCCTCATCACTTAAGTCATTCGTCGGTCAAGTGAAACTGTGGAATTATTAGAAAAGTAAACATTTTACATATTTGCTAATTCGTACACTTCAGACGCATAAAAAAATACCAGAAAGCAAAAGAAATAATTTCAGATTGAATAAATTTTTACTAAACTCTTTTAATTCAACTTTAAGATATGCGACTACTTTCCCTACGTCGTTACCAACTTTGTTGGGTGCATGCCACTAAGTGCGCCCGTTAAAATATATGCAGGTTGAATCAGTGATATTCTTCAAAGGTTGATTTCCAAAGTGCATGGCGGTGTTTTAAAACGCTTCGCGGCGAAAACATGGAGATATACCTTACTAGCAATTAATTTAGCATTTTTTAAAAATATTAATAAGGCGAGAAATCCCAGTGACATGTGAGCAAATTATCAAGTTGGTGACGCCCCGTCTTTATTATTCATGCATATTAAAATGAAATTATTGTGTTCATGAAGAAATGGACCTTCAAATATATTAATAAGCTCATTAACAAGTTGTATTCCTATTAGTAGTATTATACAGTATGTAATATGTTACTGATTTATATTTTAAGCTCTATAAATTAATGTTATTTTACATCTTTTAAAAACAATTGCTTGTTATAAAAATACCACAAAATTATTAAAAAGAGGCATTAATAATATCCGTTATTTTCTCATTGAAGGAGGAACCAAGTATTATTAAAATCTATAAAAAAAAGGTCGAAGAATATACTTTTAATCTTTTTTTATTTAAGTCAGAAAATTGCTGATCTGTACCGACTTATTTTTCTGCCTGTTAACACCGTCAGAACCAATAGAGCTCTATAAACTTATCTCTTAAAGATAAATTTTAGAAAACATACAAAAATTGTTATGTATGTACCTTAATGTTTATAATAACCTTGGAAGTGTGTACAGTACTTGTTAAAACTCAAGATTAGTTTTACATATTCCACACTTAAATTTTGTGACATTTACTCCAATTTATTTGTAGTGCTACAAAAATGTATTTGGCACAGTGTGACCATTACGACGGAAGGTGGAAAGTGTCTAGATGGTGGACGGCGTCGGCTGCCAAGACTCGTTTCAAGCGGCAGGCGGGAGACACAGCAGTGAATCCTGGAGCCTCAATAACACCGTGATCGCTTTGCAAAGCATCCTGCGTTACATGGACCTACCCGAGCCAGCGTCCAAACTGCGACTACCACGAGACGCATGTTTACGCACCTCGTTCCGGCTCGGAACCACCGCCACTGGACGTTTGACGACTGGCAACTCGTAGCCTCGTCTGGAGAAAGGCATCTCGAATTGATTTGGACAGCTGGAAGAGTCCGCGTGAGGCGTGAACTTCGTGAACCCATGGATCCTTCGTGGCGACCC
>NQII01008088.1:13080-66755 GCA_002778355.1 Clitarchus hookeri | reverse complement strand
TAAGACCCGTGATAGTTCCGGTTTGTTCAGCAGGAACTCCTTAAAACTCCTGCACGCTCACATACTATTATGACCAGTTAACTTCACATGCACATACTCAATAGGGTATCCACAGTAAAGTGAGCACTTTTCGAAGCCCTCTCATTTGGAATAATAGTCAATGTCACTGGTCTGCGCCGCTGACCTTGGTCCACCCCGCGCGAGCGGGCGGAAGAGGACGGAGTATAAATGATGACGGGGCAGCATGTCAGTGAAATGTTTGGAATGAAAAACGAGCGATAATCCTACCAGCGTTCTTTATTTATGAAGGCATTCTGCAACGATAACCACTTGGCGCCTCGCCGCTCCTAACCCTCAGCGGATAGGATTTCAGCGTTTATCTAAAAAAAAAAAAAATGCTTTGGATTACTGACCTCGTTCTCTATGTGTGACTCGGTGTGCGTTGAACCATCCAGATGGTCAGGACGACTGATATAAAAGTGTGTCAGGCCCCCGAGCCGGGAGTAGTTGATTACTAGATGAGTAGCTGAGTTCCTAGCGATAGACGATGAGCGGCGAGAGTAAGTTACCAGCGGAATGGAAATCTGCGACTGCGAGTACCAAGCAGTGAAGGTGCGGCTGGCAGGTTGGACTATTGGACTGGATGCGTGAGTGAAAGACATTACAAATGATGGCAACAGATATACTGAATACGTGTTAATGATGAGTATGAGTTAATTGATTGTAACCAAACAGAGACATTAAGAAGGACGTTAATTACAGTTGAAATATACATTAAATATCGCGTTAACTTTTAAATAAAAAGAGTAATAGTAGAGACAGATAATTTAATACTGTAAATAATATATGTGTGAATAAATTAAAAATCAAATTTAGTTGTTTTATTTTTTTATTATTAAGTCCTTTATCCCTTACAAACTCAGATACGGCCCTCAGGGGTCCATGTAACAATATTGTATTGTAGCCTTAGACGTTAAACTCTCGTGTCTGGGGAAATAAACGCACTGTGTTTATTACTTCCATGGCAACATTTGTTTTAAAAGTGGCGGAAGGATAAAATTTGTCTGATAGGAAAAAAGTAACTAGTCTCAAAAGTGTTCACTTTACCGTGAACGGCCTATATCGTCCAACAATCTATATGGACAACCATTGAAGTTATTCCTCAGTGTTTACTGGTGTTAAGGGGGTGGACGAGTTTTTCGGGAATAGTGTGATAATGACATAACATCTAATACAACTCTGAAATATATTTAAAATATCATAATCTAAACAGTGCACTCTGATAAAAATTCTGATTTAGGAAACCAATTTCCTATTTTAAACCAGTTTAATAATTTTGAAATGTTTTATTTACGGCAAAATTTACTTTTGTATAAGAAAATTTTGTAATTTCGAAAACTGGTTGAATATAGAAAATGTTCTCGTATTTTGGCAGTTCATCTGTGTTTCTCATATTTTCTTTGCAATAGCGGTACACAGCCCTGAATCAACGCCAATTGTAAAATGGCAGTAAATATGAATTTTGCTAGTTTACGCATAAATAAAATTTGTCTGGTAGAATGAGTAGAGAAAGTATAGACTTGGTGCATTATTCAATACCAAAATTTATGGATGTTGGTCTTAAATCATGCAGTTTTAAGATATACACGCAAAAATGAAAATAATTACAAATACGCGTTACACAAGTGCAAGAGTCATTATTTTTGATAGAGTAGAGTTTCAAATTCGCAAATAAAACTAATTCTAAAACAGAATAGGGATACAAATCACCAAATTATTTTCTTACCTTACATTAACGTGAAACCATGTTGACAGTCTCACATAGAGGGGGCATTGTGTATTTCAACATTTGGAAGGATAATAGAAGTTACTACACTCGGAATAAGAGTAGTTGACATTTGGATGCGTGGGGAAATGGAATTAATCAACTATATTAGAAAATAATAGCGGAAAACTACACTCGGGAAGTGTAAACTTGATTAGTGCACTTGCAAAGGAAAGTGAGTTTACAAAGCACTCACCAGCGTGTAGACGCCGCTAGTAATGGCAGCGTGTCTCGCGTGTATCCTGCAGCAGCTGCCGCCAGACAGCGCCTCGTACGGCAACAAGATGGCGGACTTCATGGCCAAGCATCACAGGCTCGATCTGCAACAACGCACAGCACATGCATGTTCACATCCCCTTCTCGTCAACACCTCATCTTTTTTAGGTTACAAGAACTGCTGAAGTTTGTGATTCCCCCCCCTCCTTTTTATCCGTAAAAGCATTCTTCCCTTACGAAATGTTTTTCTAACACCCTCCTCCCGTCCTTGAAATGCAATCCTTTCTGCTCTCGTGTTTGAATAATCGATTACAGGAATCGGGCGGTGCTATTTGTAAAAGAATAGAAGCAAGAAAAAAAAATCGCACTTACAGAAATCGATAAATATATAGATTTGATCGGTATTTTTTGTTCGTGAGTTAGAGTGTGAAAATAATTTAAGAAATAATAAAACAGTTCTTTGCAATTAAAGCAAGTTTTCCATGATGCATAGTTCACGTGCTTATTTGAAAGTCGTAGGTTATAGTCACTCATGGCGTGGGAGTGAGTAGGGTTTTAAAGGTAATACTGTAATTTCATTAAAAATAAGGAGTTACTTATATAACTAATCAGCACACTTACCTCAACATGGGTGCAATACATTTTTAAATAATTTCTTAAAAGCTGAGTTGGTAGGAAGGACTTGACTTGTTTTGAAAGCAATAACTTACGAAATGAAACCAGAAACTTATGCAGCAGTAGCGAGATAATTACAAATACACACATGCCTTACCCGAGACTTCCAAACCAGAAAAACTCGTACCATAAGCCAGCGTGCGATCCCCGATGCATTACGGAGATCGGATTCGGAGCATCAACTTCGGATTTATTCAGTCTAATGTTTCGAATAATAGGGCTTACTAACCTAAAATATTTACAGGGCCTTTATTTTGAAAATAAGTGACTGAGCCAGATAAAACATGTAAGTTTACATGGCCTACCGTAGCTACTTGTGAGAAGAATTTGATGGAAATAGGTTGTTTGGTCCCTGAGATATGACAAAAAACTATATTTTACTATTTGATGCTATCGCACAAAATTGCGAGAAAAGAGGCTCTGCATAGACCAATTTGATGGTTGTAATAGGCACTGCCAGCAAACAAAGTTAAGTTGGAATTTGTTTCGTTAATAAAATATACTGAGCTAAAAATTTATATAGCCACCATTTGGAAAATAAGTGCCGTAACTACATAAAACATACCAGTTTACGCCCCCTGCCGCAGGTTGGTAGGAATCAGTCAATTGTTTCCCGAGATATGACAAAAAAAACTTTATTTACTCGCATGGTGCAATCTTAAAAATGGCGGACAAAAANTCAATTGTTTCCCGAGATATGACAAAAAAAACTTTATTTACTCGCATGGTGCAATCTTAAAAATGGCGGACAAAAATGCTCTTTATACATACAGTTGATAGTTGTTATCTACTGCCCGCATACAAAGATTAGTTGAAATTGAGTACATATTTTCGACTATACAGCATTATATGCTTAAAATGGCTATATGGCCGCCATTTTGAAACTAAGGGTCTACAATGCTTAAAACATACCACTTAACGTCATTTGCATCAGTACTACTGGATTGCCAAATTTGGTAGGAATCGGTTAATTATTTGCCGAGTTATGACATAATAACTTTATTTATTCTGTAGCGCTATCTTCCAAAATGGCCGACAAAAGCGGTTATTTGTTGGTAAGTATGATGCTTGTAATAGATACTTTCAGTATACAAAATTTGGTCGAAATTGGTTAAATGGTGTGGCAGTTATACTAGATAAACTTAAAATATTAGTATGGCCAACATTTTAAAATAAGTAACTAATAAAGTTAAATAACCAACGTTTACATGGCCTACCATAGTTTCACTTACATGCCAAATTTGGTGAGAATTGGTTGAATAGTTTTCAAGATATAATGTAAAATATAAATTTTTTAAATTGGTGTTATTTTCCAAAATGGTAGACCAACACAATATCCATTTTAAAATTTAATGCATACACAATGCTCTGCCAGCATACAAAATTTGGTTAAAATCGGTTGAATGGTTTCAGAGATATAACATATCACCCAAAATTNCAATGCTCTGCCAGCATACAAAATTTGGTTAAAATCGGTTGAATGGTTTCAGAGATATAACATATCACCCAAAATTTCTAAAAGGTTACCATTTTGAAAGTAAGTGCCCGACGTTCGGAAACTATACAAGTTAGGTGTCCTTACTAAGAGTTATATGTGTACCAAGTTTGGTTAAATTCGGTTGAAGCGTTCAAAAATTGATAGAGGGGACACACACACAGACACACAACAGGAAAGTGATCTCATAAGCCTTTCTTTCCTTAGGAAAGTAGGCTAAAAAAGTAGCTTATAACTTAGAACATGTACTTGCTACTTACCACACAACTTACGACATGAAATGGCTGCACAACAGCAGTAACTTCTTTTGAGGAGGAGAAACACATTTCTATTTTTATGTGACTTTTATGCTGAATAATCAGAAGCAGGAATTTTTCATCCACGTTACTCAATGCAAAACGAAACCGTGAAAGAGAAAAGGGAAATGTGTACTGAATGAAATACAGATAATATTTCCCCGTATCTCTTTATTTAAAAAATAAAAACCAGTCGGTAATGCGTGTGCGATTATTAATCTCACAGGAAAATAAATTTTAAACTCGTGTTTCTACGTGCGTTGTTAAGATACCCATAAAGGTTACAAATAGAACCCACAAACCAGTTTAATTTTTTTTAACGAGTAAATAAAATTAATAACATTAGCAAAAACACTATTTGTAGATATCCACTAAGTGACAATGTACACCTTTTCTTTTTTATATTTTAAACGCTGATTGTTCACGTAAACCTAGAAAAAATTTGGTTGCATGAACCAAATGTCTGTACCAGGAACTCGTCTAGATTGTTAATATAGGGACAACAAATACATTACTTGTAGGTACCGTCTAAATATTGTTGACGTAGACAGTATTTTCAAAAGAACTGGTTGTGTTTTTGTCAGTGATTGTATCTGCAACTATGAATACACTAGTTCCTACAGCAAAGAATCCTGTCCCTCCTACAGAACAGGTAGTTTCTTCAACAGAACTTCAGCAATATTTGGATTATTCCCACAGAAAACAGAATTACAGTAAACTAACAGGACATCCTGTTGCTAGTACAGAAGTGTGGTGGTGCTGCTGTGCTGAAGCACGATCACAGAACTGCACCGTTGTCATTTCTTTTCTGATTGTTGTTTGAGACCTGTGAGTTGCTTACGGTGGGTAGTTGGGCTTAACGTTTCGTCGACGGCGAGGTCGTTACAGACGCAGCAAGTTGCTCAGAGAAGCAGGGACGGGGGAGAAATCTGCCATATCCTCTATGAAGGAATCATCCCAGCATTCACCTTGAGTGATTTCGGAAAACCAAGTGAAGCCGAAATCAGAAGGGCCGGACCGGGATTCGAACCTGTGTACTCACGAATGCGAGTCAAGCGTGTAGCCACTGGGCCACCTCTCTCAGTACGATTGGCGAAAGTAATTTTACTACTGCTAGAGATAACGATGAGGTGAAGATAGCGAGATGGGTACAATTTAAATAAAGCATGTATTTGCACTTGGAAAACATAGTTTATAGACGATATACGTATTGTTATACATATTATTAACTGACGAAAATCTGATGAACAAAAGAAGAGCCTTCGTTCTGTGAACACTATGTATGTGACTAATGCGATATAAACTTTTAATTGTGATTATCAAATCTGCGTTAAACAAAATAAAATATATGAAACCAAAAAAAAAGTGTTTTAGTTGGCACTACGTTTATAAATATTCGGTTTAGACGTAATATTTCCTCAGTTATACCATTAGTGACCTCGGTGACCCGTGTTGATGACGTGTCCTAGGCACGACGTGAGTGCGCTTAGTTCGGTTGTAACAGCGTGTAAGCCCGGCTTCAATTATTTCAGATTTTTTAAGGTGTGTTATAGAAATTTATGGAACTAACTTAATAAATTTCCTGAGATTATGAATGTTTGAATGTTTTACTACTGTCGCTCTCGTAGCACGGGCATTCATTATTAGTATATATATATATATATATTTACCCTCTTACATTTGAAATGAACAAAAACGAATACCACACACAAGCTGATCTAAAATAATTATACAGGCTGTGTGGAAACTCACCCGGAATATTTCAAAGGCGGTTCATTGTGGCGAATGAGGTAGACATATGCAGTGAAACTTACAGCCTAGCTCAATTTCTAAGGGAGATATACGTCCTTGAAAATCGAGTTTAGAAATGACATTTTTNAGTGAAACTTACAGCCTAGCTCAATTTCTAAGGGAGATATACGTCCTTGAAAATCGAGTTTAGAAATGACATTTTTGCAAAATATCAGAAACGGCGAGAAGTTAAAATACGATTCTCTGGATAATGTTTAATGATATGTCGATATCTNTTTTTGCAAAATATCAGAAACGGCGAGAAGTTAAAATACGATTCTCTGGATAATGTTTAATGATATGTCGATATCTTCCTCCTATGAAAAAAAAATAGGCGCTAAGACCTTCCACCTTTGATAAAAATAATACTGGTACACACCCATTAATTGCATACCACTTGATTGCCTTCAAGTTTGATGGAATTTTGATGCTGCGTTATTGAACAGTACATAAGATCCTCGTGTTGCAAATGCCTAGGACCCATACTGCGA
This sequence comes from Clitarchus hookeri, assembly GCA_002778355.1. Lineage (NCBI taxonomy): Eukaryota > Metazoa > Arthropoda > Insecta > Phasmatodea > Phasmatidae > Clitarchus > Clitarchus hookeri. The sequence goes on along the minus strand of NQII01008088.1, from coordinate 59,966 downwards.
GTAAGCCAATCAAATATTTGTTTGTATAGAGCCAAAAATATATATAGTTGCCCCAACAAAATGTTGAGTAAACTAAACTCGAAAAGCAACAAAATGTATTATGTTCATATAAATAATACACGCTTGAATTAACGAAACCTCTGAGTTGGGCCAAAAGAAAACAAAATATTTAGTTGAACCAACTGTATGAGTTTGTTGTACCACTCATTTGATTGACTTAGTTCTAAAATACAGCTCTGTAGTTCATTTGTAATTTTCTGTGACAATTAGGATAGTAACTGTGTTTGTCAGCGCGCATATTTGTTGGCGCAACTAAAGAGTTGTTTGGCTTTACTCAAATTAAACAGTTTCTGTTAGTATAATAACTTGAATGCCAACCGAGGCTCGAACCGATATCAGCTGCGTCTTGCGGAGGCGAATCTATCCCAGAGCTCATTACGTATGTTGCCACCAACTCCTCAGCAGCAGCGGCTCCATTAGCGGTGGCGCAAGGCCACAGACTGGCGATGTGTAGTGTTTAGTGACGAGTGCTGCCTCGTTATGGCGACTGCTGATCATCGCGTTGGGTGTGGAGGGTCCCTGGTGAACGCCGCAATCCCGACTTCACTATCAAGCCGCACATTTCCCCATGGCAGGCATTGTGGTCTAGGGAGACGTCTACTAAGGCCCAGTGGTGTGCGGGCGAGATCCTACACCTCCATGTGCTCCCACTTCCGGTCGGGATTCCAGCCGGCAGGATAACGCCCGACTGCAAACGGCACTGCTCGTCCGGGACTGCCTCCGTCACGTCCAAACTCTACCATGAAATGACCCCCGATCGAGCATGCGTAGGACCAATGCAAACGCCAGCTGTCACCGTGCCACATTACCCGGGATTTGGAACATAATATCCAACAAGGTCTGCCTCAGGACAGCACCCGGCGTCTGCTGGTCTCTATGCCAGAACGTATCGCAGCGTGTATCGCAGTGCCAGAGGAGGGCACGACGCACTACTGAAGGTGGCCGGGTGGCGTACCACACATCCATGTGTAATTGTCTTGCTGATCTGTTTTTTGTGACCATGTGTATTTCTCATATGCATAACTACCTCTGTAAAGTTTCAGTACGTGCTATCCGATGCATCCTTCTGGGTGCGCTATTTTTATCGTCCGGCAGTGTATTTGCACATAAAGGCTAATGAGGCATGCATCCACATACACTCCGACAAAATAATTTTATGCACGGTTGCAAAATTTTACCAAAAACGAAAATAAATAAGTACGTACAGGTTTACGCCTACACTGTAGCGTCAATGTCTGAAATGACTGCACGTGAGAAATTGGCCGAGTTAAGTCACAAACCATAAATTTGATCGGGCAGTGAATAATTCGTGGTGACTATCCCGTAACCCGGTGTGCCTCGCGTTGATTTACGAGTTGAGGTGTTAGGAGCGTGCAATATTCCTCGTGTTGACGTGGTCTTGCTTGCCCGTCGCAAGCTGTGAGCTACGTCCTTCGCGCTCCATGACATTCGCATTAACTATTCATAAGCCGGAGCTGCCGAAACTTCTGCAAACACCGGGAAATAGGACGCACTGGGCAGTGGGTCCTCACAGAATACAACTCTGACCGTGCATGTCCGTGAGCAACGTTGGCCACCGTCTTGTTACACAGCGGGATCTATTGAACTGTTTCCGTTGTATATTATTAAAATTAAGTGTCGTAATCGCCCTAACCATGAGAAAAACTTCGTCACACAATTTTATGAGTAAAACGTTGTATCTCCACATGACAAATTTGTCTTCTGTCGGCTCGCAGTTTTTAATCTTCAGCTGAATGCATATGTTATATGTACGCTTTAATAAAATTAAATTTAAAAAAAATTATTTTACAAGTAGTCCGGTTCGATTCCCGGTGGGGTAGCTGTCAGATTTTTTCTCGTAGGAATCGTGCCGGACGATGCTGCTAATCGACGGGTTTTCTCGGGGATCTCCCGTTTCCCCCGCCCTTGCACTCCAGCACTGCTCCATTCTCACTCGCTTCGGCGCTAAAGAAGTCGTTGTTAAGAACCGCCCAGGCCTCTCCACTCCATGAATCTTAACTTTAATGGTAAGAATCAAACAAGGGTCGTATGTGTTTTAAGTCATATAATTACAGTCAATTTATTAAGCGTCACAATTCTAATCAAGTCAGTAATTTTAATGATCTTAACAGCGGGGTCTTGAGCGCCGGTAGAGGAGAAATGAGAATAAAATGGACCAGCGACGAAATGAAAAAGCGGGGGAAGCGGAAGAACCACGAGAAAGGACTCCAGCCAACGGCAGCGTCCGCCACGTTTACCAGAATGTGGCCCCGCCAGGAATGGAACCCAGTTCGCCTTGGTGGGAGGCGAGAAGTCGCACTTCTGCACCACTTCGGTAGTTCTAATGATAGTAACATAACAAGCATGATTAACACGACGGTAACTTCACTGAGGGCGTTTTGGATGTTCAGGGCTTGGAAACACAGGAGTGATAAAGTTATCAGAGGTATGTGTTTCTTTAAATAGTATGCACGGGAATGTTTACTAAATATAATTATGGACACACTCGTTATTAGCCAGTTTTGCCTTAAAATAATACACACCTAAGGGAACAGTCTTGCGCGAGATTTCTAGAATGTTCGCAAGCAGGAGTTACTTAAAAATGATAAGTGTTTTTTTTCTTTTCATGAAACGATTTTTTTCGCTTACCGTTTGGTAGCGTTAGCAGACGCCATCCTCGTGTTACTTGATTGAAGCCACTGTTGCACTGAGGAGTAATCTCGTGAGCAACCGTGAAAACTGCAAGTTAGGACCTTCTTACTTTTCATTTCAGGTGCAATAATTCATGACGGCGGAGAAGTTTTTTTATACGGTACGTCATGTGCCGTGGAAGTGGGGGATGCAGACCGGGCGTGGATGCGGCTTTCCATCTCGTCGATATTCCAGTGCCACTCCACCGCGCTCCCTAACAACCAATACTTTTCCAGGGATATTCGTCTTCGGGAAAGTTATTTTCTGTTGGCAGCGAGTGTTTGCTGGAGAACTCTCAGCGATCTAACTTCGTTACGACTGGAGAACAGGTGCGAGCTGAACTGCCGAATGTGCGGCTAGATGCACACATTCGTTGCAGATTAACTGCAAAATATTGAAAATTATTTTTGTAACACGCTACGCTTAAGAGCCCGTGTCGCCCGCCATATTGCATGTTTTTATTTATTTCTTCCTAATTCAAATTTAGGAGGATTTTATGCGACAATAGAAGCCTAGCTGATTACTTTACCCATCATTACAGACATAATACATGAACTACTAAATTATATTTATGCAGCAATCAACTTTATACAAAATTTTGTATATTAATTCATTCTCACCTTTTAATGAGAACCACGGAACTCCTATTAACAATCAGGTAAAAAANGCCTAGCTGATTACTTTACCCATCATTACAGACATAATACATGAACTACTAAATTATATTTATGCAGCAATCAACTTCATACAAAATTTTGTATATTAATTCATTCTCACCTTTTAACGAGAACCACGGAACTCCTATTAACAATCAGGTAAAAAAGTTTGCACCGAAACATTAAATGTAATGCTTCTATAATAAAATATTATCAGTAATAAACCTGTCTCTTTCGTTATTTTACTAAAACGAATAATGCCTGCATAAGGGATGATACAGCTTCATAAGAGTACAGTATGTAACCACTGTTGTTTGTTCACGGACTCCCATCCTGAATATGAACCATACTTCACATCGAAATGTACATATATCTTCGAGGTTGTAAACTTTTCCAACACCGTCACTTTCAGACTTCCGTTTTCTCGCAATAGGCAGAGCGAACAACTTGAACTGGTGTTGACTACTGCTCATAACTGCGGATTCCCCTCCACTAGGGGTGGTCATGTCACCGCCCTAAAGCCCATCTGTACACGCTACACGGCTAAGACTGCACTCCAGGCGGTGGCTTGCACACAGTCAAGTGTTTTGGTACTTTTACTAATAATTTTATTGTAACTCTGCAACTGAAATATTTTATCTCTACAAGTTTGTTTTACGAAACATATGTAGCTCCATATTTATAAGAAGACAGTAGTATTTGCTTGTTAATATTCAACATTAGCTTTTCACATTCCACATTAACGTTTTGGAAAATGTGTTCTATTACTCTTGTAGAATAACAAAATGAATCTTGCCAACTAGTTAGAAAATGTTTGCAGTTCACGCAGACGTTAAGGGACATTTGTTGCGCATGGCTTTGTCGTACTCAGCCTTTGTATCTGGGGCTCTAATTGACAATATAACTATAAATAGACAGTCGTGTCTATCATCTTCTTTCAGACTTCGAGGGGATGTTTAAACTAGCCGTTACCTTTGACATACGCCACTGTGACAGTGGGCTGTTAAAAATGGCCACCACTGGCTTTTTTTTTTTTTAAATGTTTAATGTTTAAGTTTTTTTTTGTGTTCTATTTCTAAGTTTAATGCGGTTTACAGCCAAGTGTTACAATAGCGTAGATCCAAAATAATGGTTCAGTCAAATTCCCACTCGTATTGCGATAATCGTTAATAGATCTCAAGATGTTATTTAAATTATGGTCAATGACAATGTCGCTGTTGTTTAAAGTTGGACCTGTAATCAAATCGTATAGGAGATGTTTCTCCATCTGTATAAGGAAGAGAACAAATGGTTACTCTGGCACATCTCGTAACCACTAAACGTCTTCTCTTCCTGGAGTCAATACTCTAGTTGGTGGACGGTGGATGGTCAGCACGCCGAGTTCCCATCTCGGCGGTTGTGTGTTCATGTCCCGGAAGTCGGAAGTTTCCCCTGTGGGGAACGTGGCGGACGCCACCGAACACTGGTGACTTCTCGAGCCATTCCCGTTTCCCCTAGCAGTGCCTTCCGTCGCAGCTCCATCCTCATGTCATACTACACTTCAGGGACACCCTCTGCTCCTTTTTCATAACCTCAAGGCGATTATCGGTGTGTTCCAGAAAGCAAACGCAACACGTAACTTCTATTCGATAAACATTAAAAAAAACTTCTTGATGGAATAAAAATTTTTACGCGATGACAAATTTGTCTGGCAAATTTACTAGAATTATTTTTAGTATGCAATCTTTCTAGTTTTTATTTCTGAACTAATTTTATAGTAGAATAGGCTTACAGTTAAATAATTTATTTTATTTATATCTTCATCTTCCTAGTCGCTTCACATTTTAAATTGCATTTTGACAAGGAAGACAAGTAAAATATCAGAAAATGCATTTAACATAAAAATATTAGGTAAACCTGAGATCACCTTTTCATTAGCTTGTAGAATAGCTTTTGCTATCTTTTCTTGAAAATTATAATTCTGCTTGAAATATCCGCACAGAAGTCCAACATTAAACTTGCTCCCTTATCTGGCACCTCGCTGTGAGGCTCGGACCACGTGATGGCAACTTGCTAGAGCACCAGCCGCCATGTGCTCACGCCGGGATAGTGTTCCATCAGTGTCAATCACGGCTCCAGCTTCATCTCACACTTCATAGTTCCTCTTCCTCGTGCGGACTCTGCTTTCCTCATTTTTATGCGCATCTTGCAAATTAACGCAAACAAGGTTCTGCTCGCAGCTTGTTCTTACATTTGTGAGTATAATTCACAGTATTTTATTCACTTCCTCGTGTATTCAATTTAAATAATAAAATCTTAAAAGCAGGCAATGAAGTCATGAAAAAAATATTATGAATAATAACAAGCGCAGAACGATTTCAATAGCGTAGGAACATAATAAAAGTAATATCGTGATTTTTCATTTTCTTTATTTTATTTTTACATATCGGTTACAATGAGTACGGATTGAAGCCTTTTTAATTAAAATATTTTATGAATTGTTGCAAACAACAATAAAATACACTAAACTAATGGAATACGCGTGTATCTAATTTTGCGTAAATATTTCTGTGAACACTCGATTTTCTGAAAAGTTAAGCAGTAGCTAGCTCTCCACACAGGATTTTTTTTATTTGCAGAGAATTTCTCGACAACTACTAGCCAAAATTTTTTTAAACATTACAACTAAAGTAGCGTGTGTTCACAACACTGTTGTGTCAAACATACTACATTAATAATATACCTTTAACGAACATGAAATCTGAACTGCTTACTTGTTCAAATATACAGTGCATATATATTGCCATACTACAGACTGCTGTGAACTTTGTTTCGATTCACTTGTGTTACAAAAATTGTACTAACAACTAGCTTTAAAAAAAAAAAATATATATATAAATACAAAAACCAAATAGCGTGTCTCATGCGGCAGTTCTATTCGTCGCGTGGAGCCGCGTCTTCTTCGCGCCTGTTCCGTCACATTCAAACCAGATTGGTTGGTTTCATGCGGGAAAATAGCACTGGAATTACGTTTGTCTCTTGTTCTGTTTTGATACTGACAACCTGCGACTACGGGATAACCCGGAGACTACAGTAGGACAACGCAGCCAGGCCTCGCTAACACTGTGAATTTCTTTTAAACCATTAGCNTACTACAGACTGCTGTGAACTTTGTTTCGATTCACTTGTGTTACAAAAATTGTACTAACAACTAGCTTTAAAAAAATAATATATATATAAATACAAAAACCAAATAGCGTGTCTCATGCGGCAGTTCTATTCGTCGCGTGGAGCCGCGTCTTCTTCGCGCCTGTTCCGTCACATTCAGCCCAGATTGGTTGGTTTCATGCGGGAAAATAGCACTGGAATTACGTTTGTCTCTTGTTCTGTTTTGATACTGACAACCTGCGACTACAGGATAACCCGGAGACTACAGTAGGACAACGCAGCCAGGCCTCGCTAACACTGTGAATTTCTTTTAAACCATTAGCNGGGATAACCCGGAGACTACAGTAGGACAACGCAGCCAGGCCTCGCTAACACTGTGAATTTCTTTTAAACCATTAGCCGTTCGCGCGTATCAGGAGAGAAATAATAAAAGTACAAAATTTATTTGCGTAATAGTAACACCGCTGCAATAATATAACATATAATTTGTTAATTTCGTTAAGTTAAATATTGCGTAATTAATTTTTAGTAACGTGGTATATAATTGCTATTACAATAAACTGGTTTACCAAGAATGCTTATCCCGCGATAACAAATGTGTCTGCCAAATTTACTAAAATTATATTTATCTGCAATTTTTCTAAGTTTCTATTCCTTAACTAATTTTATAGAAAAATAGTTTTACAGTTAAATAATTTATCTTATTTTTCTCTTCATCTTCCTAGTCGCTTCATTTTTTTAAATTTGCTTATGCATTTTGAATGTAGCTAACGACGGGGTTTTGCAGTGACTGAAATAAATAACTGATTTAAATATAATCTGTGCCACCCGATTATATGTCGTAAAACTGCTTGAGTGATCAAAAACTCTTATGATGGTTTTAAGTTGCAAGACGCTTGCAGACACTTTCCAGTCGACGTAACAATTTTTTGTAATTAAGTCTTTCCGCTAAAGTTTATCTCAGCGTTAAGGGACAGAAATCGCAAAGTTAATTTTCTTAATAACTTGCAATTTTAACCGAACGTTTCTGTAACAAGGACGATTACGTGTAATCTGTAAAACGTGTAACTAAGTAAATAAGGCATTTGTACGTAAAAATAAAACGCTTGTGTAATCTGCACGAAATATTATAAGCTTCATCCATTCACGACAAGTGCACACTTTTCTGAAGCTCTGTCAAGTTCTCCTTTCAGGCTCCGATTACGTATCCTTCTGCTGCATATAAAAACATTATTATTATTCCTTTCCAGAAACAAACACAGTGAGAATAGACCTGCGCACCATATTTTGCGCCGATCACGCAATAAATAAATTAATATTTTCGATAAGTAAATATTAAATACGTTTCCATAAGTTCTCCCTTAATATATAAATATTTCAATACGAAAATTTTACTCTGGAAATATTATACCAAAATTAATTTTACTGATATTTTACATGCAACTATTTCTTATCAGCGAATGCCAACTGCTTGTAATTAAAATTGATTACGAAAAAAGTATTATTGTATACCTATAGACTTAACAACAATAAAATATTTTAATTTTAATAACAGTTCAAAATTTTTGTGGTATAGAAATCATAATATAAAAAGGCAAACATGTTGCACTGAGGTGATTTGACAAAGGCGTGTTTCAAAAAGTGTGAATATATCGCGAATGGACTTGATACGGGTTGTTTGTGTTGTGGAAATGAAATCACGCACTGCAACAACATGCATGAGGAGAGATTGATACAGTGTAGAGATGGCCGCCCTGCCCGACATACAGTTCTATCCCTCCGGCCAGACCAAGTATATGACATATGTACGGAGTAGCGGCGGAATGCAAATATAGGGGAGGGAAGGAGTACCACTCTCTTCGCAACCACGGCAGTATCCGTCACTCCTGGAATGATAATACTCATCTTGACATCTCCGCTTACGTGGGACTGGGATGAAACACTTAGCCACGTGAGTCTGCGTACCGCCAAAGACTTAGTTACTGCGCATGCGTTTGTGGGCGGCCGTCACTTTCCAACACGGTATACCAACCTAACACGACCACCTAAACTAACCTACGATGGTGGGCGAAACAAATGTTTTTACAGTTAAACTAATTTACAGGATATGTCTAAATGAGACCGACCAACTTCGGCAGCAGGTTAATCACAAACAATTAAGGTGAAAACATACACCACCTATAGTCTAAAGTGAATCCTAAGATGTTCACGACAAACTGAGCACTTTTGAAAGCCCTGCTAAACATCTACTTCTACGCAGACTGTATATTCTACCGCCATATGTGAAATTATCGTTGCCATGAGCCTGATCACTCAAGCGAAACAGTAAAATTATTACAAAAAACAAATGTTTTACACATTTTCTTATTCTTATATCAATATGTATTAAAAACGTAATGCAAAATTAATTACTTCAGTATTCAGAAATATTAACCTAACACTTTTAATTGAACGTTAAGAAATGAAACTACTTTGCCTCCGTTGTTGCCAACTTTACTGGGCGCGTGCCATCAGTTTTCCCTTTAAAATACATGCAAGTAGGAGAAATGACATTTTTTAAAGGTTGATTTCAAAAGTACTCAAATAACTGTGAACAGCCTATGCACATCTTTGCAGTTGAACCTGAAGCACGTTTTTTTTTAGAAATACTGAAAAAAATTATGTAAGACTGAACACTGAGTTTGCATAACGTGTAAACTAATTGTGCCGTGGGGATTAATAATCCATCTTTCAAATTCCAAGTTTTCTACAGCGTCATGGAGGATTAAGTCGAAATAAGGGCAGTAACCATGATTATTTCGATGAAATAATTTTATGACAGCGACAGACAGGTGTTGTGTTTACAGATATTCGTTTCGTTACACATCATACAGAGACTCAGTAATCCGTCTTCAATATTTTCTCCTAAATTCGTAATAAACTATGTAGTGTTTCAGGTCCAACTTCAAAGATGTGTACCGCCCTTACGATTCACTTTAGACCACAGGTCATTTATGTTTCCACAGTCGTTTAACGTCAATAACCTGCTGCCCAAGATTGTCAGTCTAATTTGGATACAGCCCTTATAATAATATTTGAATGAGCACTTTTGCAGTTTAAACTAACCTAGGATAGTAGTTGAATAAGTAAGCAATTTTGACAAGGTCATGCCCAGTAGTAACAGCACCTACCACTGGGTCGACCTCGAGTTCATTGATTGGATCACAATCATTTATACTGATACTCACTACACTTTAAAACAGAATCTGTGACATAAGTCATCGAGTGGAGTGGGTGGCTCTTGAAATCGAGATCTTGAGATCCGATGAGGATGAAGTGAGGTTAGCATGGGGCAGCGCCAGGGGAAACGGGAGATCCCCGAGAAAACCCGCCGGCCAGCAGCTTCGTCCAGTACTATTCTAACATGTGAGAATCCTGGAGCGACCCCGCCGGGAATCAAACCCGGTCCACCTAGGTGGGAGGCGAGTGGTATGACCACTACACCCCCGCGGCTCCATCAATCATTGAAATAGTCTAGGAATGTTGGTAAGCTGTCATCTAATGACAAACCACAGACTGAAAGCGACGTAAACTGAGTTCTGTCCGCTACGTGTTTCCTAAACACACACACACACACGAAATGCCTTCAAAAATTCTTCTAAATCACTTGTTCAAACAATGACGTGCCGTTTGTATGCATTTACCAAAATTAATAATACATAGTTTAACTTGATTACATCGTAGTTGCGTCACAACTCGGTTAGAAGAAGTGCTTTTTAAAATTTAAGGACTATATATGTAAATACTGTGCTAACATTAGTCGTGTTGACAGTTCCATTGGGGGAAAAAGAGCCGTCAAATGCTGTAGCCCGGAGACGGTTACAGCACCGCGTAACTGGAACACACATGTATCTCATTCATTCTCTCTCTCTCTCTCTCTCTCTCTCTCTCTGCGGTGCAAACCAGTCAGATAGTATGTGCCTTGAAGCAGGATGANAGAATCCTGGAGCGACCCCGCCGGGAATCAAACCCGGTCCACCTAGGTGGGAGGCGAGTGGTATGACCACTACACCTCCGCGGCTCCATCAATCATTGAAATAGTCTAGGAATGTTGGTAAGCTGTCATCTAACGACAAACCACAGACTGAAAGCGACGTAAACTGAGTTCTGTCCGCTACGTGTTTCCTAAACACACACACACACACACGAAATGCCTTCAAAAATTCTTCTAAATCACTTGTTCAAACAATGACGTGCCGTTTGTATGCATTTACCAAAATTAATAATATATAGTTTAACTTGATTACATCGTAGTTGCGTCACAACTCGGTTAGAAGAAGTGCTTTTTAAAATTTAAGGACTATAAATGTAAATACTGTGCTAACATTAGTCGTGTTGACAGTTCCATTGGGGGAAAAAGAGCCGTCAAATGTTGTAGCCCGGAGACGGTTACAGCACCGCGTAACTGGAACACACATGTATCTCATTCTCTCTCTCTCTCTCTCTCTCTCTCTCTCTCTCTCTCTCTCTGCGGTGCAAACCAGTCAGATAGTATGTGCCTTGAAGCAGGATGATTCACTGATTCACGTGACCACCGACATTACACGGTAGTCAGCGAGAATCACTACTGAATCAGTAGAATTTAGCGACGAAACACTCAGTAGCTGCCACCGATTCCCACTGAAACATTTCTTTCGGTAGTCACAACCCATTTACGTTATTTCCAGTTTGAAATATTTTTCAAATGTTTACATTTTAAATATGAATTTGTTAAACTTAACACCGAGCATTTAAAACTTGAACTTCCTTCGATTATGTCAGTGCCCCATTTTCGATAATTTACGAATTATCTGTATCAAGTAACAGTAAAATAGACCGTTCTGAAATACTGACTTCTTACATTGCACTGACACCCCAATTTTGAGATGCGTAACACCCTTTCAATTTATCACGAAAAAACGTATCACTAACTCAAAGCACCAATTCAAATTTAGAGAAGGCGTCAATAGCCTCGTCACATATTCGCCAACAAATCACCTTGCCACTCACTCATATTTAAAGAGTGTAAACTACTGAAATCAAGGTAAACCGTTTTGATGGTGTAATTTCCCTTCGAACTCCTCCCATCTTTAAACAAGTCATTTGAGCTGTCGTTATTTCTTACTTACTTGCTAGTCATTTCAATTACTTGTTCAAAGAGGTTTTACAGATCTCACAAAAATTATGGTATACAGTATCAACGTTCCCAGATGCGAAAACGATCGCTATTATAAAACCAAATTTGCGCATTAGAAATTATTTAAGAACACTTCAAGTGGAAATATACAAAAAAATCATTCAACTTTGTAGTGGATACCCATTTATTCCATAACAACTTATGTAAAAATCAACGGGATGAAACAAAGACATTGTACAAAAGTAGGTTTGTCTTCAGCGTGCTTTGAAACCATCTCATCCCTTACTATTCAGGTTACCAACAAATGGCCATTTTAACTTATTTTGTACCTTCGCATGTGAGATATATATAGGCTTCCATATTTTGTTCACAAAACCGGAAATGAAAAATTTATATACTGAATATCAACAAAACACCACCTTATAATACAAAGTTCAAAGTTGTAGCATACAATGATCTGAAAGAGTAAGCTGACAAGTTTAAAATTTTCGTTAGTAAAGTTAAAAACATTACTCATCTCGAATACCTAATTGTTTGGTGTAGTCTTCGCTAACATATGATAATAATAATTGTATCAATAATAGGCGGTGTCTTGCAGCTATGAATGATGGTTGGACATGTACGCACCTTTGCGGCACATCCGCGCAAGCAAACGGCGTTAAATGCAGATGGGACACATGCCGGGCTGTGGAGATACCGTGTGGCAACCTTCGTCATACTCGCGCCATTCCTTCATGGTGATCAATGTTTGGCAAGTGAGTGTACATTTATCTTGGTTGTAAAATGCTACTACCCTGACTGTGAATGCTAGTGGAGGTGTAGGGGACCAAGCGACAGTAAGCCAACCACGCCTCTCTCTACACTACTTCAACACATCATTACATATCTCCACTACTCTTCAGCATTAGTTATACGGTTGTTTTTGGCAATTAAACAGCAAGTGTTTCACCCCTCGCGTATATTTCGCCCTTTGGAACCAACTGAGTATTCTGTGTTTCTGTGCACCTAAGGATTTATATATATATTGTAATCTTATATCAGCTACAAATAGAACAGCTTTTTATACATATTTTGTAAAATTAAATTGAGTAATTTCATATTATTTTTCTAATGTTAGAATTATTTAGTTTATTAGCACGCAGGAAAATTTGTAACTGTTTGTCATACAACACCTTCCGATATCATACAATTAGAATGCCATTATTTTCTGCGTTAAAACGCGTGTTATTCTGGTGCTAGTTTTTAACAAACGTTTTTGTCGGTTGACAGATCTTTGTTGGCCATATAGTGAATTAAACATAGGCTGACGCCACATAATGACACGGACAGAAAATTGTTGAAAATTTTTCAATATATTATGATCTGTAGTCGCCACTTAAAATCAAACTGTGGGGTAGGAGATAATTTTTATATTCTACATTATGTATATATGTGTGTATACAGTATATACAAACATAAAAGTTACACAAACACATACATTTTGGACCTTGTCGATTGCCGAATCTAACAATGGGAAAAACACCCAAAGGTTGAATAGTTAGCACATAAAAAGAAATTGATGTAAAAATCAAATCCAAAATGCAACATTTATGCCAAATTGGTTCAGAAATGTATTTTAATCGAAAATATGCAAAAACAATTTTCGTGAAATTAGTTTACAGCCACACTTCGAACCCAGCACATTTCCGCACCTTTGCCTCATTTGCCACCCAGGCCATCTTCAGATTAATTTTTTTTTTGGTTGAAGTTTTGTCTTCAACATAAGGAATAGCCCTGTCACTATCTAATGAACGTCAAATTCGTCTGAGAAACGAAAATTGCAATTTTCCGTCCCGCTTCTTTGTGATCGGTGGCCTCGAGTAATAAATCCAGTTTCCCTCCCCGCGTCAGAAGGAGGTTCAAGACGGCGATGAAACAGGCTCGCTGCCTCTGAGCGGAATCTCATTTCCTGGATCGGCTGATGGGTTCTCTCGTAGGAGGGGGTGGAGGGAGGGGGGAGGTAGCAGGTAGCGTTTACAATGCCGGAGGAGAGAGCGGGGTGGGTGTAATGCTCTCGGCACGAAGGCCGCCTGCGCAACTGATAAGCCCTTGTGTTCCCCCAAGTGCCTCTTGGCGGAAGGACCTNCCTTGTGTTCCCCCAAGTGCCTCTTGGCGGAAGGACCTTCTTTCTGCCTTTGTATCTGGGTACAACTCTCCCTCCCTCCCACCGGCCGCCGCAGAAATTCCGATTGCTTGCACGATTCGCCGCCTAATTTACGGCACGAACGCGTTTGTTTTCGACTGGCTGGGGAATGCGCTACTTCGATTGTACCGCCGGCGACCTTGAAATGCGGCTCCAGGCGCCACTGCTGTGGACTTTTTACATTTGCGAGTCCGTATTTCTCCGTCGCTACCAAGCCACCACGTTCTCTCATATAAAGAGTGTCTAACAAATGTGTTGAGTTGGTTTGAGAGATTTGGGCGGCTCTTGACAAAGAGGTCTTGAGAGTCGATGAGGGTGAAATGAGGTGAGAATGGAGCAGCGCTCGAATGCAAGGGAGGGGAAACGGGAAATCCCCAAGAAAACCCGCCGACCAGCGGCATCGTCCGGCACAATTTCCACTTGCGAAAATCCGGGAGTGACCCGGCCAGGGATTTAACCCGGTTCGCCGCGGTGGGAGGCGAGCAGTCTAACCACTCAGCCACCGCGACCCTATAAAATATGTTGTCATTTTCTTGTAAAGCAGAGAACCATGCAACTTAATGCGTACAAAATAACCTTCATTTGAGGCTGCTAATAGCATTTAACGTACAAATAATGACTAAAAAAGGTTTTTGTCTAAGAATGCCTAAAACTGTTCATCCTTAAAATGGACTGCTAGTAACGTTTAGGACTACGCTTCTGGTGACTCCATTTGACGACGATTGAACGCCAGTAATCCATGCATTCACATATCTGTCAACCATTGCCGCAATTGTTGAGACACTGCAAGTTATATTTTTTCTCTTCCGTTGGATACCTATTTTATGCACAGTAGCATTTTAAAGTGTACATTGATATGTCGATGTATGACGTACTGAAATTAAAGAGAATCTCTGAACAGGTCTTGTAGCCTTATTTCCTTTATTGCCAGCATAAATTCACACGCACTAGAGAAAAAGGCATTACGAGAATTAGATTTGTAATCACGCCTAAAATTTAAAAGGCAATTAAAACACGCATAAAAAGGAGGAAACAAATTTTAACATTAACACCATGCATGTAATATTTTGAAATGAGAGGATTTATAATCAAATTATGAACACTCACATTTGTAATCGGACATACGTAAAACAAGTAAAAATTAAATTATAAGAAAATATTGTTAAAATTGTTGTTTACTTAACTCTGTTGTTTCTAAATTTAGGCAGCTCGCTATCATTAAGTAAAGCGAAGAATTTGTGCAGGGCTATTCTCCTAGGATTATTTCCGTAGATTCTTCACAGATATTACTGCACGGTTCAGCTTGTCATTTGCCTAATTTAGGTCTAATCTCTGTTCGACAGCTTGATTACTAGCGACGAGACAGGTGGTTCGATGATCGATACACAGTTACTGAAGCGAGATTTCGGTTCTGCTCTTTTCGTGTTTCCTCGTCTATATCCGGTGAACAGGCTTTGCTTAATATTGGTTGGAAACACCCAAGGTACGACTAAAATAAAAAATATAAATTCGTAAAAAAATGTTTAATTACAATTTTTTTTTNGGTTGGAAACACCCAAGGTACGACTAAAATAAAAAATATAAATTCGTAAAAAAATGTTTAATTACAATTTTTTTTTAAATCTGGCATTTTTTAAAACTTTCCGAAAAAAAAAATTACTTTCACAGTGGCCAGAGCAAAACAANATTTTTTTTTAAATCTGGCATTTTTTAAAACTTTCCGAAAAAAAAAATTACTTTCACAGTGGCCAGAGCAAAACAAAATTTTCCTCAACCTTGGTAATAACATATTTAACCCGGTTTTTCCGCTGTCAAATTTCTACATAAATTTATAGTTCAGACTCTATTTGATTTTATCAAAATTTCATATTTGTGTATCATACTGCGATAGTCTTGGTTGCAGACCGACAGTATTTCTCGAAACACACTAAAAAAGTAGCCAACCTTCTTAACTAAGGCATGCATATTTGATTATTATTTACATTATTAAATTTAAACATTTTCAGTAAAATTAGGTAACTATGCAAATATTCCATCTCTGAGTGTTATATTTATTTTTATGTATATTAACTGTAATTACTTAATCTAATTAAAAAATTTAACTTATTGCATTAAAACTATTNTATATTTATTTTTATGTATATTAACTGTAATTACTTAATCTAATTAAAAAATTTAACTTATTGCATTAAAACTATTGAAATGTGCTATTCATTTTGCAACATTAACATCCACCGTGGTTACTTTGAACCTGCTGGGTGAACATTGAACCACTCAACAATCTTGTTTGGATGCCATTCAGCAAAGAACCGCTACCTATAACTCTGTATTTTAAATTTCGAATGTTATCTCCTTTGGTAATATTTGCTATTCGTTTNGCAAAGAACCGCTACCTATAACTCTGTATTTTAAATTTCGAATGTTATCTCCTTTGGTAATATTTGCTATTCGTTTAACAAATGACACAAAAACGAGCATTTTGAGCTGTCGAAAGTTCCTTAGCAGGTACAAAGTAGAACCAGTTCTTTGTACTTCAAGGAAAATAATTTTTCTGTAAATGTATTTGCTTTTCTTTTATAGTCGTTTCAATAAAACGACATAATGTAACTAATTTTACAATAACTGATATTTCTCTAAACTTAAATTTTATTGCCAACTTCCAGTGGCGCCGTCAGTTAGTGCGCCAATGGTCTGGGGTGCGGGAGGCTCCCAGGCAAGGCATAGGTGTTAGTTTAAGTTGTAGGTTAGTTTGTAAGTCGTACCCTGAGAAGCCTTCCGGCATAACAACGGGGGACGTTAAAAGCACAATACAATTAATTTTTATTAAATCAATATGTTCCCAGAAATTTGGAAGAAACAATTTATTGCATCATTCATGCTGCATCGCAATAAACATAATAATTAATTATCATACCATTCCATGAATCTTTGATTTTTTAAATTTAACTTATTTTTCATAATCTGATACACTTGTAGTTCCATGAAATAAATTGCTTTGTTATGTTTGTGTTGTTTTCTAATTATTGTTTAAAAATACATCGAATAAAATGTTATAATAATATTTAATATGAAGTTTTTTTATTTTACTATAAAAATAAGAAGTTACACATTTAACAAAACTATCTTTTCCTAACTTGGAATACATTTGTAGGCCAAAGATTTTGACTAATTGTTTTGTTTCAATCACTTTCCGTTGACTCACTTTCATATCGCCATTATATTATGTAACTAACGAAAATAAATTTTCAATGATAAATTTTATAAAACTGCATTAAGAATTGTTACTTTAATAAAAAGTGATCATCATTTACTAGTTTGAATATTTTTGCAGTACTCTTTTGTAATAAGACGTACTGCACTTTCAAATTATATTAATATTTTGTAATACTTTTTGACAATTTTGCATATAATGTATGTGAATGTCTATCTCATGCTTAGAGATATATTACAAAACTATTTAAATATTTTGGTACTTGGCAGTTTTTCCATCTTCGTACATTACATTCGTTCTTGAATACCAACTGATAATGAGGCTTCATTTTTAAGGTACTCAATGACTTGCTTTGAAATATTATTTCCGTACTCACAATTTTATTCTAAGAAATTCATCTTTATTTTATTGCATTCTTTTTATAATCGGAAACTGCTTATTTGTGGATTATTTTAAATATAATTCCATATATATGTATTACAAAGATTTTTACTGTTGTCATATATATACGCCTGCATTTTGGGAAAGAAAGTGTGATTTTCATTATATATTTTTACATTTTTTAACATTTTATTTGATTTTAATTTAGAATTTATTCTGTTTGGATACAACAAGTTTCAACTACGAACATAAATAAAAATCCAAATATAAATTTGTGTTATTTTATATTGTTTCACATTTATTTACATTTTAAACAAATAACATTAATTTTCATTTTTGTAATAAATTTGTTATTACACAAAAATATTCTAATTTTCAAATTTTCGATTTGCTAATTACATTTATTAAGAAATTCATAAAAACAAATAGATTGGAAATTATTTTTATTAAAATATATACCATTTTTAAATATAAATTGAAATTTTCAATAAAAATTCTGGTATGTTATGTAGATTGACTTAAAGAAAATAATAAAAATGGTTAAGCCATGCAAAATATTTAATATATCTTTCATTAATATTTTTAAATACCGTATAATATCATTTTACATATTACAAGATTATTTGGGCAGTATATAGTATTATTGTACCAAATAAATATTAAAATATTTACCTCCTTTTAAATGTAGGAAATTATAATGAATTTAATATTATGAAAAGTTGCTTTTATTAAAACTTGAGCAAGGTAAGCAAACGATTTTTTTTATCAATTTGTATTAGAATGCTAGATTTTTGTAGCTCTCGTTAGAAAAATTATGGTTTATAAAATAAATTTAAAATTGAATAGTCTGAGGTGGAACCAGCATGCTATGCTCTTATTGCATCTATTTAAATATAACATATTACAATTAAATATAATTCCAATAAGAAATGTTTATATAAACAATTTGAAGAAANGCATCTATTTAAATATAACATATTACAATTAAATATAATTCCAATAAGAAATGTTTATATAAACAATTTGAAGAAAAAAAATGACAAGACAATGCAGGAGAGTAAGTAATTAGACCTCTTGGGTTCCGTATTTATTCCGAAGAGGCCAATACACTTCAAAACTTGCCACGCATGTGTTCATAATGCGAATGAGGAAGTGTTGCAGTGCATCTCGCCAAGTCTGTGCGTGCTTCGTGACGGTGGGAGNGCATCTATTTAAATATAACATATTACAATTAAATATAATTCCAATAAGAAATGTTTATATAAACAATTTGAAGAAATAAAATGACAAGACAATGCAGGAGAGTAAGTAATTAGACCTCTTGGGTTCGGTATTTATTCCGAAGAGGCCAATACACTTCAAAACTTGCCACGAATGTGTTCATAATGCGAATGAGGAAGTGTTGCAGTGCATCTCGCCAAGTCTGTGCGTGCTTCGTGACGGTGGGAANAATGTGTTCATAATGCGAATGAGGAAGTGTTGCAGTGCATCTCGCCAAGTCTGTGCGTGCTTCGTGACGGTGGGAAATAGGCCGGTAGTGGCGGGACGCACGCACCTGGTCCTAAGCAAGATTAATCGCTGCTAAGTGCTACTTGTGTGTATCCGCCTCGAGTTGACTCTAGCAAGTAAACAAACAAGTGAACAACGACCCAGTCCCTCGACAAACATGTGTTGCTGCTGCGACCACGCCCATCGGCAGCGCTAAAAGGTCGCCATTAAGTACCTGCCTCTGCAAAGAAACTGCTCCGCCAGCAATAAAGCTTTCAAACGACGCTCGCGGCGAATCAAGAGTCTTGTTTCAACAGTCGGTTCTCTCCACAATATCCGAGACAGCCTTCAAGAAACTGACTTCCGTGATGTTTTCACTCAGGACGACAGTCGCAAAACTAAGCCTGTCACATCTCGGAAATGTTTCCAACATGGCGGACTGATGTCAGTAGAGAAAAATGTTTTATCCGCGGTATTTACAAATCTCAGACTTTTAACGGAATTTTTTTTTNCGGACTGATGTCAGTAGAGAAAAATGTTTTATCCGCGGTATTTACAAATCTCAGACTTTTAACGGAATTTTTTTTTTAAAGGAAACACTGACTTAAACATCGCTAGCAAGAATATATGAAAATATTTTAACGTTTCAGCGTCTTATAAAAAGTGAAATGTCCACATTAATGTTCTCTGAAAAGTATAATGTATAATTTAAAATATTTTGTTTAGGTAAGAATTGGAGTAACAATGACCTGGTTATGCTTGTAAAAATTTCACCGTATCAAGTGTTTCAAGCCAGGGGAACTTGTCACTAGGTCAACGGCAAAATTAATTATTAAATAAACATGTGCAAAGTATGAAGATAACTACACTGACTTACTATATTGGCCTGCTATTAAATAGTGACATGCTATTATGGACGGTGACCTACTGTTAACTACAATGACCTACTGTTGACTACAATGACCTGCTATTAATTACAATGACCTACTATTAACTACAATGACCTACTATTAACTACAATGACCTACTATTAACTGCAGTGACATACTATTNTAAACATGTGCAAAGTATGAAGATAACTACACTGACTTACTATATTGGCCTGCTATTAAATAGTGACATGCTATTAACGACGGTGACCTACTGTTAACTACAATGACCTACTGTTGACTACAATGACCTGCTATTAATTGCAATGACCTACTATTAACTACAATGACCTACTATTAACTACAATGACCTACTATTAACTGCAGTGACATACTATTANCAATGACCTACTATTAACTACAATGACCTACTATTAACTACAATGACCTACTATTAACTGCAGTGACATACTATTAACTACAATGACCTACTATTAATTACGGTGACATACTATTAACTACAGTGACATACTATTAACTACAATGGCCTACTATTAACTACAATGACCTACTATTAACTACAGTGACATACTATTAACTACAGTGACATACTATTAACTACAGTAATACACTATTTCCTACAGTGATCTACTATTAACTAAAGTGACCTCATAATATGGTCAACAGTTGTTAACGGGCATTTAAACATAAAATATATTAATAACGCCTTAATGACCTTGGCTACACCGGGTCGCTTCCCATTCTATAATTAATTTACTATCTTGTCAAGGTACAGTGCCAGTAACAAAGAATAATATTATGAGGCCCAAATAGTTTATCAGCGTTCTTTGTATTTATGAAGCATCTTGTTTTCCAAAGCCAAAAGCTCGCATGCAAAAAAATCTTGTGTTAATTATTTTCACAAGATTTCGATAAAATTTAGAGATATAATGTTTTTCAATAGGAAAAGAAACAGAATTAATAAAAAATTCAATATATTTATTTCCGTTTTGAGACGCCAGCATAGAGCACGGCATTGCAACTTCATTAGCTAAATATCTCAATCGATCGGATTATTTTTATTCACACAAATATAACCGGAATGTTGTCATTGCAAAACTGTTTTAAGATGTTGTGAGGTTGTGGAATAAAAATTACTCTCTTATTATCTTTATAATAACAACATAATGATGAGGTAGGTTTCCAAAGAGCACGTGATGTTGCCAAGTATGGAGAGTTCCTACCTCCGTGATGTGTGGAAAAATTTGAACTGGGATATTAAATGTGTGCTGTCATTTCATCTACTTCGTTCAAAAGCTTGAACAGCCTCTGCCTTCACTCCGGCCATTTTTTTAAGCTCTCTACAGCTGTTATGCAGTCTCATACATCCACGTATACATTTCATGACGACGTAATCTATTAAATTATAGTGCAGTACATACGATCGTAACAATGCGTAGATCCTCCTAGAAGCTTTACATTTTCAAATCTGTCTACACAGTGCAGAACATTTTTTAGGACATGAATAATTAAAATTTAGAATAACATTCATTAAAATATTACAACGCTGTAAAGAAAGTCGATGATTGCTCCTAAAATTTTTAACTTACAATGAGAAAATATGTAACATCATTTATGAGGTAAAGGTTGCTTCCTTAGTACGAGAAGTATATTTCAATATTTAAGTAGTACGCACTTTCTTTTTGTCTTGCATATTCTTGGCCATCTTCATAATGAACTCGCAGGACTTTTCGTGCAAGACTGTCTCTCTACTTCCTCAAACCAATCACCAGAGATCAGCTCATCAAAAGAATATACTTCTCTTTGTGCTTTCGCCTACTTTAATCCTCAGGGAACTTCTTCCACGCGGATGAAAAGAAGAAGAGCTTCTCGGCATCCTGTTCTTGGTTACCTGGCCAAGGTATGCGAGCGTGCATACAAACAGCTAGCTCTGTTTGATGCTTGTTTGATCGACATAACGGTAATTGCGCATGCGCGAACTGTCGTAATTATCAGCGTCTTCGAGAGTTCAGCATCGCGAGGATTCTCTCCGCTCGCGGTGTCTTTTATTCTGACGTCTAATTAACGGCAGCTCAGATGTAAAAGGCACGGNCGCGAGGATTCTCTCCGCTCGCGGTGTCTTTTATTCTGACGTCTAATTAACGGCAGCTCAGATGTAAAAGGCACGGACACCCATTTATTTTCCGTTTGACGCGCTGTTCAGAGGTGGATCTGACTGCACAATACTTCAATCGCGACGGAGACTGAAGGGTTTTGATTTTTCCACGCGAATTACCCCAAACTGAACGTCCATTCTTCACGAAGTGGGTCAGCATTTTCTATCAGGATAACGATGCGATAAACGCAAAGCAGAGAGAGTCACATTTCGCTGATGACAAATANTTGTGCTTTGTGGGTCAAATGTCAAACCTGCCACAAAAGAGGCTTGCCGGGCGGTGAATTCCGGCGTCAACATCTCCACATAGCTTATCCCACAAACACACTGGAGTTAGTGTAAATCTGCCTACAAGGACTTTAGCACACGCTCTGTGACAAACAATATGAGAAGAAAATATTATTTTCGATCGGCAGGTCTTTGCACGGAAAATAACAAAACCGTGCACTGATTATTTTATTGATATAAGAATGCGATACCATCCTTATTTAAGATTCTTNCACGGAAAATAACAAAACCGTGCACTGATTATTTTATTGATATAAGAATGCGATACCATCCTTATTTAAGATTCTTCCTTATACTTTTTTGATGTAGTTACCAGAAATATTTCATATTAAACGCGAAACGCAACTTATTTTGGATCCACATTGAAAATAACCTCGTTTTGCACTTTTACCATTTTTCTTGGAGCGGGGCGAGTGGTTCCTATGTTTGCTATATATATATAATTATTTATAATATTACTTGTACATTGATGTATGGGGTAGTTCCACAGTTTAATTCTCTGAATCCTCACGTTACTCTGCTGTCTGGTTATATTCCAAGCTCCGGTGATTAGGCAATTTTTTCACATTGGAATTCATACGTGGAGAGAGTTATGAACACTAATATGATGTTGGGGTGTTTTGGAATGCTTCTGCTCTTTCTCGTCTTATTCGTTCCACAGTTGCTCCACCCCACTTCATATCACCTCAATCGCCGTGGAGGCTTGCTGCGAACTATAGACGTTTTCCTATCGGGTTATCCAAGCCCACTTAGCATCAGCTTATCTTACAACGCATCCACGACGAATCTCCTTCGTGCAAGTAAAACTTAAGGAATGTTTTCTTTTAAGTCTGCTAGTCACCCACTTGTTTTCTTAGAGTAAAACAAAATATGTTCGTCGTAGATCTTAGTTAACATTGTCCACCGGAATATTTTTGCTACGCATTAATTTTGAAGATAATGTATGAAGATTTTTTCCTACGTAGGTCTCTAGTTACCAAACTGATATTCCAGCGCATCTGTAATTTCTGTTTTTGATTCAATAATATAAATACAAAGTTTAACTTANAGTTACCAAACTGATATTCCAGCGCATCTGTAATTTCTGTTTTTGATTCAATAATATAAATACAAAGTTTAACTTATCTAAGCCTATTGTCTTTATTGTGGTAGTCAATTGCAACATGCGGGAGCATTAAAGTAACTTATAAATGGTTTTAACAAAAACAAACGCATATTTCATTACAGAAAATGTTATTTACTTAACTAAATATTTAAATATGTATTGCCATTAGTTTTTACCCACACGCCGCCTTAACCGCGCCATCTGATTATTTCCTGTAATGAGCCGTTCTCTTCGTTTTCCGNAGTTACCAAACTGATATTCCAGCGCATCTGTAATTTCTGTTTTTGATTCAATAATATAAATACAAAGTTTAACTTAGCTAAGCCTATTGTCTTTATTGTGGTAGTCAATTGCAACATGCGGGAGCATTAAAGTAACTTATAAATGGTTTTAACAAAAACAAACGCATATTTCATTACAGAAAATGTTATTTACTTAACTAAATATTTAAATATGTATTGCCAGTAGTTTTTACCCACACGCCGCCTTAACCGCGCCATCTGATTATTTCCTGTAATGAGCCGTTCTCTTCGTTTTCCGNGTAGTTTTTACCCACACGCCGCCTTAACCGCGCCATCTGATTATTTCCTGTAATGAGCCGTTCTCTTCGTTTTCCGAATCTTTATCCTGGTTTCGATGAAAGAAGATGACGTTGCCCTCATTACTTGAGTTCTTGATCATTAACTAATATTTCTTGGGTAATATTTATTATCTTTGCGTTTCTCCGAGTGTTCTGGCCACGATGATTTCATTAATAACCACTTCGCTACTTGACAGAATAAGTTTTAGAATAAGCTTGAGTTTTAATCCAAATGAATATTATATGCGCTTTTATTGCGAATCGTCTTGAAAGTACGCGGGATTAAGTCGAAAGAAAGGAATTAAGAATTATTTAACTTCGTGAAATGAATCATTTGGCAGAAGCAAGCTAAGTTACTGCACTTGAAAATATTGAAATAAGTGCTGTTATCGTAAAAAAAATATTGATATTAATTTCTATCATTAAACAATTAAACAAATACTAGCATAAGCATGCACTAACAGCAAAATGTTGCTTTTTTAGCAACATAATATTTAAAGGATGCACGAATTCCTTTAGTTGATACATAATAGCAATTCAAGCATATTGACGGTTATTAGATGGCATTAGTTTGTTAGTGAACTGTTGATGANTAGTTGATACATAATAGCAATTCAAGCATATTGACGGTTATTAGATGGCATTAGTTTGTTAGTGAACTGTTGATGACAGTGTTTATGGCATTATTATTATTATTTTTTGTCATTGTACTATAACGAACTATATAGAAGTTTATTCTGCCGCANCAGTGTTTATGGCATTATTATTATTATTTTTTGTCATTGTACTATAACGAACTACATAGAAGTTTATTCTGCCGCATTTAGATTGTAAATGGTCAGCAACTAAAATTATTACTATTTTTTCTTAAAACGTAAAAAATTAAAGAATTCTTGAATGCTTAAGAGATTTATAAAGATGTATTATAAGGAACGTTCTAGGAAACAGTAGGCGGCCGGGTAGTCCCGGCTGAACCAAGGTTGCAACGGACCTCCGACTCTGGAATTGTGTTTAATGTTGGCCGCTCTACTAGATCACAGCTAGGCGTGTCAGAAGCTAAACTGTGACTCTGTAAGTGGCAGAATGTGTCGCAGGATGAAGCCCCGTGCTCTCAGCCAAGAAGAGTGCATCGTCAACAGCTGCGACTGTCACTACGGCTATAAGAACTACCTTCGTTCCAATATAGACGCTGCACGTTACTATGTTACGACGTTTTTTAAGGGACTAGAAAAATAATGCTTATTAACCAAGAAATGCCTTAAAAGGGTCAAATTACACATCTGCATATGGACAAGGTGCAAAATTATCCAACTTATAAAGCAGGAAAACTTCTTAAGTGGGAACTTCTTAACAGAGTTCCACTGTATTATACTTTTATGTTAACAGATGAATAAAACGCTTGTAATACACGCCGTAATTAGGAAACAACAAANTTCCACTGTATTATACTTTTATGTTAACAGATGAATAAAACGCTTGTAATACACGCCGTAATTAGGAAACAACAAAACACGTCGTAGGTGGGGTGATTTTTCAAAGGTTTGATTTGAAAGTGTGAAGATACTGTGATTAGACTATACAGGGTGTTCTAANGTAGGTGGGGTGATTTTTCAAAGGTTTGATTTGAAAGTGTGAAGATACTGTGATTAGACTATACAGGGTGTTCTAACCTCAAATCCTATCCACGTCATCTATGATAGTCATATTGGGGGAAAAGCAATCCAATGTTAACACACGAAGTGTGCCAACATTGTGCACACTGTCCGTGCGCACACTCTCTCCGTGCGCACTCTCTCCGTGCGCACTCTCTCCGTGCGCGCGCTCTCTCTCTCTCCGTGCGCACACTATCTCCGTGCGCACTCTCTCTCCATGCGCACACTCTCTCCATGAGCACACTCTCTCTCCGTACGCGCACTCTCTCTCCATGTGCACTATCTCTCCGTGCGCACTCTCTCTCCATGCGCCGTCTCTCTCTCTCTCTGTGCGCACTCTCTCTCCCCGCGCACTCTTTCTCCGTGCGCACTCTCTCTCTCTCTGTGCGCACTTTCTATCCATGCACACACTCTCTCTGTGCACACTCTCTATCTGTGCGCACACTCGCTTTCTCTGTGCACACTCTCTCTCCGTGCGCACTCTCTATCTGTGCTCACACTCTCTTTCTCCGTGCGCACACTTTCTCCATGCGCACTGTATCTCTCCGTGCTCACTCTTTCTCCATGTGCACTCTCTCTCCGTGTGCTCACTCCCCATGCGCACTCTTTCTCAGTACGCACACTATCTGTGCGCACGTTCTATCACTGTGCACACTCTCTCTCCATGCGCACACTCTCTGTGCGCACACACTCTCTCCGTGCGCATTCGCTCCGCGCGCACTCTCTCTTAGTGCGCACTCTCTCTCCGTGCGCACACACTCTCTCTCCGTGCGCACACTCTCTCTCCGTACGCGCACTCTCTCTCTCTCCGTGTGCACACTCTCCGTGCACACGGACACCAGAAACTACGGATCGTGCAACCGGCGCACAGTGCGCATGGCGAATGTGCTTGACGAGTCACTCCACGTGCGCTCCGCGGCCATCTCACCCAGCTCACGTCCTTGTTCCAGGACTCCATCGCCTTACACTTCTCTTTCCCGGAGCCATTCCCCGCGAAAAAATGACGGATATTTCCTCACCCTCGTGGTTTTTTACGGCGGCGATTACATTCCCCCTCCCTCCGCTTTTCCAGAGGAGGCGGCCTCAGAGGTTGTGCACGGGTGACTGACTCCTTGACCGGCAAGGGGGAAGGGCGGACATCTCTCTGTTATATCCTTGCTAGCAGGTGGCTCAATCCCCTGCCACACCGTCAAATTTCCCGTCAAACTTCTGCCAGTAAGTCCGATCGAATAAAGTTGGACAGTTGTGACGTCATCGAAACCATATATACGCCGCCATATTTGTCTCAAAAAGTTGGATGACTTCAGTTTCCATCATACATTTAAAGATTGGACGGGTTACAAAATTTCTTTAATGTTTGGCGGGTTCAACCAATCAGAATCGTGCATGACAAAAATAGACACTCACGAAACTTCATAATAACGAACACTTGCTGGAAACAAATACGTAATGAAAATAATTAATGTATGTGAAAGCTGTCTGAGCATGAATTATTTTTTCAGTGAATATTGCATATAATATTAAGAACTGAAGAGGTTTTAAATTTCATTGTGCACAGACCGTCCGTAATAAATAAAAACTTTAATTTAGTAAAAGAGTGAGAATAAACTACAATATTCGTTACATTGNGCACAGACCGTCCGTAATAAATAAAAACTTTAATTTAGTAAAAGAGTGAGAATAAACTACAATATTCGTTACATTGCTTCTCGCAATAAACAGCATGGAAACACAACAGCAATATCTGGATTTGATAACAATGTTTAAATACAAATTCAGATTAGATTCACCCAGTAAAAAAATTTTGACAATGTGATACGTTTCCAAACACGTTCAAGATTATATGTTAAAATTTGTTGGAAGGAAAAATGTTACAGCCATGCCTTCTCTTGTAATGTTATTGTCGAGTATATTTAAAGGGGAAAATTGGACATCGGGACAGGGGCTTGAGAGGCGCCGGGCGATAAATGATGTTACTTAGGACCGGTCACTAGGGAGGCGGGATGCTGAGTCAGTCTTCTCTTCCTGGAGGTACGCAGCATCCGCGGTGTTGGTCCACGGAGACACTCGCCACGGCAATCACGTCATGCATTGCCAAGATAACACGACCGCGGCGGACTGCTCCAAGTAGAATGTCTTGGCCACGGGTGGAAATTGCTTCGGCAGCGGTCTCCTTAGCCTGATGGCAAACTATTTTAAATTAATTATTTATATTTTTGCCCTTTAACATAACAATTTACTGATTATTTATGTACACATTACTATTACTACAATTGCAGATACGTATTTCTGAGTAGCAAGTTTGCCTAAAACGACCCATGAACAGTACATTGACAAGGGGATCAGCTGATAATGACAGCATGAAAATAAACAACATCCTTGCCATGTGGCCGATCAGCTGATGGCGAAAGGATACGTAGTCAGATGTAAACACTGGCGCTATTTTTGGCCGAACTCTCAAAAAGTGGCCTTCTTATACAGTATGGACTATAATATATTTCCTCACACCACCATTAATAATAGATTGGAGCATCACTGAAGCCGTCGTTTTCTTGGGATTTCAATTCTTTCTCACTGTAATCTTTGATGACTTTGTTTGTTTGTTGTTCGAGACCAAACATATATTTCATTTTATTTCTCAATAATGGCGATTTATATAAATCCACACTATAACTGGTTTAATTTGTCAAGTATGTTTTTTTTCACCAAAATAACACATTGAGCCTAGCAACTAACTCGTGAGCTGCCACACAAATATCAGACGCCTATAACGGCACATCCTAATCCAAATATAGCTTATATGCCAAATAGTATCAAACCCATAGAAATACACTGGTATAGTCCATTCACAATTACTTCCAACTTTTCTGAAGCCCTGAAAAAGGTCTAGTTGCGTGATATTCCTCCGCCTCGTGCAAACAAAGCTTAACCGAGTAACGACAATTACACCAAAGAGACATCGCACCGTATTCATGCGCACACAGTGTAATAACGTTTTACGTGAGAACTATTTCTTACTAGGCATTACCAACACATCTGTTTTCTCCCTGTTATTGTTCATATTAGTTATATACGAAATATAATTTACAGGTAAAATATAAGTAAAAGTTCAGTTAAACAAAAAACAAGGTACTTTACGTTAAAACAAGTATAAAAGTATATTTAGTAAAACAGCAAAACACTTGATATATGGGGTGATTTTTCACAGGTTCAATTCAAAAAGTGTGAAGAAAACATAAATAGACTATAAATTACAAATATTTTACAGACAACACTAACAGAAACTTTTTGCAGGCACAAGTTATGCACCACGAAGAAGCCAACCAATCAAGGTCAACTTCTATTAATACATCCTGCCCACACTACTTACAACCCCTCTTCTCCACTCGGCTTTAAGTAAACGCTCCAAGAGACAAAGCATACACGGTTTCCGTTCAATTAAGCTATAGAAAAAATTATGCATTTTTAAATTTCATTGTCCTTATATGTACAGACCTAAAGCCCCTGTCACACTATCGAATTTTTGCCTTCAAATGTATTTGACAGTAAAGTTCGAAACTGAAATACGACCATCAAATTTTTCCATTCAACAAATTGGATCAAAAATCTTGAATGCCTTTGAAAACGTGACACACTGTCAAATTTTTTTACTGGGAGGAACAAGTCTGAGTTTTCATTAAAAAATTATTTTCAAAGTGATATGTTGCTGTTGTGCTTCCGTTTAACATGTTTTGTGATTTAGTTTCAGTACTTTATTGAATTTAAATGGTTTTTATAACAGATATTTCTTACACGATAAATTTAACGCCTCTGAGTTCTTAATATTGTAGAGAATTAATCACAGCATCCAAGCTCAAAGAGCTTCTATACAAATTAATGATCTTAGTAACCTTATTTCGTTTCCTGCAATTGTTCACAGTTTAAAAGTTTCATGATTTTGGAAACAGCCATTTTAGTCACGCCTGATTCTGATTGGCTGAGGCCATCAATAATAAAAAAAAACTTTAGAACCCTTGCGATTTTTAAAATGTTTGCTGTAAACTAGAACCATCCAATTTTTTGAAACAAACATAACGACGAGAGAACCATCCAATGTTATTCGACCAACTTTATTTGAAGTAATTTGACGCAAATTTGTAGCAGTGTGATAAGGTCTTTAGAGATCCCAAGTTTTTTGAGTTATCTGACATCTAACCTAGGCAACTACCGTGCAGTCACCGGGGATCAGTGTTTTATCTTAGCAGTTTGGTTTCAGTTTAGAAAAGGAAAACAAAATAAGCTCAAAGTTTTTTATAGAACATTAAAATTCTATATTTATATAATAGGTTTTTTTAGTATGTGTGAATACTCATTACAATATTTTTGAGTCTGTGGTGATATGACTTTCCACCTGCTCGATTCAAATACGAACTGCCCGGGGACTTCAACAAGAGATTCTAGTCCGTAAGAATTACGACACTGAAAGAAAAATTCTGGTGGGATATTTGCAGTGATGATATAACAAACGCTATCACATCATTGAATACAAAAGTTGATTCTGTTATACGCGATGGAAGAAATACTGAAAGTGTGATCATTACAAACTAGTGTAACCGAGTAAATCTAGCGTAAAAATGGTTCGTGAGACGGAAGTGGTAATTTGTGTTTTAAGTTGGCAACACGATGTGTAGCGCAGCAGACGGCCTCCTTCTTCCACGTGCAGCACGAAGACAAAAGACAGTCAAGGAAACAGTTGAATTGTGCGTGCGACCTCAGTGGCGGGCCGAACGCAAATGTGCAGCGTTGTAATCCAGCGTCAAAACGTCCGACTGCCATTCAACAACATTACTCTGCGAGAAGTTTGCACTAGCCTACCAACATCATTCTCGGGGACAATGCCGCCTACAGTGGCCAAATGTGTGGTATGTTGNCGTTGTAATCCAGCGTCAAAACGTCCGACTGCCATTCAACAACATTACTCTGCGAGAAGTTTGCACTAGCCTACCAACATCATTCTCGGGGACAATGCCGCCTACAGTGGCCAAATGTGTGGCATGTTGAAATGGTGGTACGTATGCCCTTTCAAACCCTGTACCTTTAGACAAGATCAAGTGTTCTACACAGCTAAGGGAAAGTGTATCAGTTATGAAACCATTTTTTAACTGTCTTTACATTTAAGATAAAAACTGTACAAAATTATTTATTCATTAGAAATGTTTCACTGCTTATTACATTTAAATGACAAAACCATTTAAGAGTATTTATAGAAAACATAAGAAACTAGGGAATTAAAACAAATGGTAAATTTGATGATACGAAAGAAGTGTTCCTAATATGACACCCTTACATAATGATATTAGATAGCATGTTTTTATTATTATAGTCTGTCTTTTCCCTCTTTTTATTTTTATCGCAAATAGGAGACGCAAAATGCGGATCGACTTCGCAATATACGTATACGAGTCCACCTTCAGAACTCGAGGTACTCGCCATGTTTGTTCTCAGAGAAAACAAGCAGTATGCATCATCATTACCAGATTCATCAGTTTCATTTGAACTTCCACCGAAGGAAATGTTTCCTCCATCAGTTCTCAGAACATTCTGGAAATGTATTAGGCTAACGTAATTAGTTTTTTCGCAGAACTTTCAAATATATGTTCTTTCCTTTAAGATACACTGATCCATAATATAAGAGCCTATCTCATATGAGGACACTGCCGTAGTTTCGTTTTTTTTTCTAACCTACTCTAAAACTAAGTGTTATGTTAGTCCGGGGTAGGAACGGGATTATTGCGTCTCAGGGCTAACCCCTTAAGCTTACAAGGGAAGGAAAAATATGTAAGGACACGTGCATCGCAGCAAAGAGGGATTGGGTTTCCCATGGCCGAGTTGGGCCATGAGAAACCTCCCTAATGTACTTATAGTTAACTAACTACATCTAGAAGAGAAAGGGAAAAACCGGCACNAGAAACCTCCCTAATGTACTTATAGTTAACTAACTACATCTAGAAGAGAAAGGGAAAAACCGGCACAGACACCGTACAAACCCTTTCGACAGGAAATAATTAAAAATTGTTACATGCATAATGAGAAAATACTACAGGAGAAAGATAGGTGGGTACCATGCTCTTTATTAATGGGAGAGGAGAAACTAGTATAGAGGTGGCTGGGATATTTCTTTCTTATCTTGCGCTGGATTAACCAGAGTGATGTGAAACATCACTCTGGTGGGGGGAGAGCGCGACTGTGCTACTCCCCCCCCCTCCCCAGAATCACCTGTGGATCCCGAAAACTTAATCCGTAGTCGCATTTTAGGTACCTCATAATGGGTACAAGGAAACACGATAACATTAGGTATAATTTAAAATTTCCCAAGTTTCTTGCTGTTATAGCTGGAAGTTTATTTCACTGCATATTACATAGCGTGAACGAATAAACTGCAGCCATTTACCCTTATCTCAGTAATCAAACAGCAAGATGTCGTGTACAAAAACTCGGCACAAAGAATTTCGTATAAACAGTTATCCTCTTGTCTAGCGCGCACTTGATCCAAGCAGGCCTTCCTCCGTAGTCACACAGCGGTGGCCGCTGATAGTTGCATGCGTGGTCGGTAGAGAGCAGCACTTCCTTGTCGTTATAGAGAGGGTGCCGGGTCTCATCCTTCTTAGTATCAGGGAATCACTTCGCACTTCGCCAATGGAATGACCTGTGCCACACGCGTTTGCATCAGTCAGCAGTCACTGTAGCCAGCACATGTATCACCTCTCCCCCTCCACGAAGCGTGCGTGCGGTAATTCCATATTTCGTCCGCCAGGAGCAGGTGATAGAAAGAGGGAGGGGGGGGGGCAGGGCAGAGTTAAAATTACATNAACAATACCGGCTGGGCATGATCACTGCCTGCGGTGATTACATCCATACGACGATTGGCTGAATACCGTGACGTAACCTCACAATAGCCGGCTTACATTCATGCAAATACTTTCGGAATGCAATATAAAAAAAACGTTTCTGTGGGATCCTACATACATATTAAAAATATTCAGCACTGCATTACGTGCAGCCTAATAATGGCAGAGAACTAAACAGAACAACTTCACATATAATTAATGTCAAACGAAAAAAATACTTTATAAATTTGTGACCAACTGATAAGACCCGTTTTGTTTGATACGCAGCAGAGTGAACGCAGATTGAATATAAACGCCACCACGACTTAAATAGTCCGTTCGCGGTAAATTGAGCACCTTTGAAAGCCCTGCTTGTGATTCACTTGTGTAGGCTGTTTCTGTAAAGTGAGCACTTTTGAGGCCCTAGTTACTCTTTCCTTACAGCCTTCAAATGTCACAGTTTCACGTGATTTATACAGAGATTAGTTATTGAACTACTTTATCTAACTTGCTACCAACCTAACCATGAGTATTTCAGGAAGCGCTAATATTAAAATATGTGCATTTATGGGCAATGCTATTTTTCAGAGCATGGTACCAAAACGCACACTAAACCGCGAGTAACCTACATGTTGATGGCGTTTAATTTTTACATAAGGCAGAAGGATGCGCAATGGGAAGAAAATAGAAACTTAGAAGGGCTTAGTACTCAGTGAACGGAGAAACCGCGAGCTATCGATGTCAGGGACTAAACGGCAACGTCGTTTTATGGGAACTGCAGTCAGCAGCTGTCGAAGCTAGAAATGCAGATTTATTTTTTTCAACAGTTGGCGAAATATTGTTTTTATCGTGAATACACTGCAATATTTTTTGTACTCCCAAAGGCCAGAGGAAATTGTGTTAATAGCATCTAAGATCTTACTGCATAACCCTGGTGTATGGGGATGAAAAGAATTCAGTGTTAGCAAATTAAATAAAAACTTTGCCTTGTAAGCAAGAGAAAATGTTTAGTATGCAATTATTGTGAGAATTGTCGGGCACACGAGTGATGCATGACAAATGCCCCGCAGCGCAGTTTACTTCCTCTATGTAAGTGGCGCCTAGCTGAGATGAAATGACGCCACACGAGTCGGCTTCCCTTTCACTGGCACACAGCGTGGGAGGAATACTTAGCACTTCCAATTGTAATGAAACTATGTCTGATTTCTACTTGTAATCACAGATAAGTAGTGAAATTAACAGTTCTGACACATTAAAAGAAACACTCAATGAAAGCAGAAATACGTGATACACCTTATACCCTTCAAAGAAACACACACGAACACAAGGCAAATATTCATACGATTCGTATGAACACGAGAACGTCAAACCTGAAAATCATTTGAAATTAAAATGCCAACTACTTCAAATTCTACACAAAGCATAACAGATTAAATTGGTGCAGAAAATTGTAATTTTATTTAGGAAAATATAATTTAAATAGTAAGAGTTCATTGATGATCGTTAACTTAAACAGTTCAGAAAGCAATATATAATTAATTAAAAATCCAATAAAAACTGCTGTCATCCAAATAGTAATTCAGGTGTGAAGAGATCGGTATAACTAAATCACCTCCCAAAATAGGAGCAAACAAAATTGATAATTTACGTGATAAGTTGAATAGCAACTGGCTCATTTATTAAGCCAGCATTTAATATTAGGAAAATGTGCGTGGCTTCTGGTTAGCGTCCGAACAAAAATTAACGGTCTTGTTAATTTATGAAAATCAATTTAAAAGTTTAATTTTACAACAATTTAGCAATTCAAATAGAGTAGAAGTGTTTGCAGCACACACACGTAAAATTATTTAAATTAGTATTACCAAGCCGTATGTAGGTCATACTTAATCAGCTTCGGTGGAGACAGCAGCAGGCGTAGTTGAAGCACTTCAAAATCTAATTGCAACGAGGTTTTGGGCCTCTTCTGATCATGGCCCGCATATCAATGCAACTAGGCACCTGCCATTGCGATGGGCAGTAAGAACACATCTTGCAGACAATCTTTATGATGTACCGCTCGTCTTGGCGCCTGAGGAGAGAGAGTCATTAGCAACGGGGTTACGCTAATTAAAACGGGAAATTCCAAACAGGCGTCACTTCCTGATAGGCCACAGTCTTATCAGCTCTGTCAATCAATGCATTCCTCCGTGGCCAAGACTGCTTGATTAAGCCAGGTAAATTGCGAAGAGAAAACGACGACGAAGTAATTACCACTTCCAAAGATATTTCAGCTCAGTTCTCATAATAAAATAAAAGAAAGTAGTAGAACTGTCAAAATACGTGTAATTGTAAAGAAACCAAAATTAATAAATATAATTTGAGAGGCGATGTCCTGAATTACAATTCCAGCTACGCCCTAGGGCAGGGGCTTTAAAAATTACGTTTAAAATAAACATTAAACTCAAAATAAATGAAAACATAAATAACAAGCTTTAAATGCTGAAACCGTTATAGAATGTTACCGCCGCCAACACGGAAAACCAAAGCAGGAGTGCGGCATACGTCACAGCCTCGCTTCTGCCGTCGGAGATTAACGTAATAAGCTTACGGAGTAAATTCCCGGAATGGATAACCTAAAACCGCTTAAATTCAGGCGCCGTCGGAATTATTAAGCACCGGTGTTATGAAATTTAATTTGATCTCGTGAACCGACAAATAGAAATATCACTCGGGAGGAAAGGGGAATGAAAATTTTCTCGCTACACAAAATTGCTCAGATATAATCAATTTTAATTTTTACACTTTTTAGTTTCCTAAATCAAGATTAAAATTTGGAATAATAGCTATTTTTCTCGTCCGTGTTAAGTAATTAACGTTTCGTAGCTCTAAATTTGTGATGCAAGTTAAAAATGTGCGTGGCTGGAAAACGAATCCATGCCAGAAATATACTTATTTTTCATACAAAAATAAGACTCCTTAATTAGAGACAGCAATTCTTTCCGGGAATTTTTAAATTATAAGCGTATGATACTGGTTTAGTGTTAGTAAGAATTCTAACAGTGTTATACATTTTTATAATTTATAGTTTGGTCATACTAAGAGAGTATTTGTGAAATACATGCTCCTACACATCGGAGTTATTTTCTTGGAATATGTATACTCGTACATAAAACTAAATAGAAAAAATTATTCGGTTATCTGGAACATCTATCTATATCTTAAAGGTGCCTTAGTACTTATCACTGTAGTAAACCAATGTAGCAAATGTATTGCACAAATATATATGAGATAAAATAGATATATTTTACTATAAAATAGAGCCCCCCCTCCCCCACAAATAAAGTGTAACCTACCTTGAGGTAGAGAGGTAAATTAAACTTGAACTTGGCGAACACGCAAAGTATAGTATATGATTATAGCTGCA
Organism: Clitarchus hookeri; assembly: GCA_002778355.1. Classification (NCBI taxonomy): domain Eukaryota; kingdom Metazoa; phylum Arthropoda; class Insecta; order Phasmatodea; family Phasmatidae; genus Clitarchus; species Clitarchus hookeri. Next base: position 24,056 of record NQII01008088.1, on the reverse strand, counting down.
TTTACTTGAATAAAAAACATAAAACACAAGAGGCGCGTCCCTGGAAATGCCGTAAAATGTATATAAATAACTAGAGATAATAGAAATGTAGAGCTTGGGTTTGAATTTGCACTGTCATGCAGAGACAGGCTAAGTGATAAGGCAGGCAGGGCTAAACGCCTCGCCTATCTACAGCGAGGTCATCAGAGACGAAGCAAGTTGCTCAGAGAAGCAAGAAGAGAAAAGGAACCGGCCATGGTTAAGGTTTATTCTACTCAGGTTGGAAAGCTCAATGCTTTTAGTTTGGCAACTAACATTTTTCGCCACCAGGTAGTGTCGCATCTGTACCGGATTTTCTCTTTTATCTACGCTAAAAAACATAATAATTGCAATAATCATAAATAAAATATAAAACAACTACGTAACCAAGTAAAATATTTATCTCTAATTATTCATGTAGCTTAAAATTGTAATTAAAAGTGACCTCTTTGGAACACTGTAGCGGGAATCTTCCTTATTCTAAACTCTCTCACAAGAAAACTAGTTTCGTGCCTAACCTGAGTAGAAAGCTGTGGAACCATCCCGCCATTCGCCTGAATTGTTTCGGGTAACCACAGCAATCAGGATGGCAGGACCGTGATTCGAACCTACGTCCTGCCGAACGCGAGTCCAACTGCGCCACAGGCTAACTGAGATTCGACTTATGGTGGTCTCCGAACCACTCAAGCCCCATGCGTGCTCATGAGTGGTGAGTCATGCCAGGAGGTTGGGCTGGAAGCACAACCACTCACCTCGCTACAGGAGTTACTTACACCTAACATATTTCCTGTACAGTCGTTGTTTACACGCATATCATCAAATAAATATCCTGAGAATACGACTTATTGCCAGAAAACAGAAAAACCTATTATCTAAGTCCGCGTGGTTTTGCTTTATCATATATGAAGTTTCCTTAAGAGGTAGAAGGGAAAGCGATACCGTGCAGCCTTAGTGACGTGTGGGCTGGCTTTCATCACGTGTCATGAAGTCTCACTGCTACAGATCTCATTTTCACAGGGATGCGTGATGACTGCACGCCGCTTCAGCGCCTTAAGGGCGGTAGGGCGCTGGGCGCCCCTGTTATTGTCGCCCGTATTGCTCTGCCTTGAACGCGTGGAAAAAAAAATCTAGAGTGCATGTACTTAAAACAACGACGTGTTGAGAGCCGGCGAGGGCAGAACCAGGTGAAGATGGAGCAGTGGCATAACGTGAGGGCGGGAGGAATGGGAGCGCCCCGAGAAAACCCTCCGGCCAGCGGCGACGTCCGCCACGTCTCCCACAAGCCGTGGCGGGAGAGTGGTCTGACCGCTACACCACCGCGGCCCCACCTTGACAATCACCCAGAGGACGTGAGACAGAAGGTCCCTGGTTTGCCGTGCACGCCGCGGCGGTAAGTTGGTGTTGCAACGTGACTGCGACAGCGTCCAGCCTCCGCCATTACTACATTTACGAGCACCTGATTGGTTGCCGCGAGGTTAACAACCAACTGTACTCACTTACCTTTCTCCGTGTGACGTCAAACCCACATTTCGTATGACAAATTCAGCAGATTTGTTGAGCTAGCCCATGAGGGAGTGAATCTGGGGAAATAAATATTTTTGGTATTGAAAAAAAAACTATTCATATTTCTTTACGTTAGCACTGGGTTAATAGAAGTTTCAATATACCCAATCATTAATATTACGTTTAATGAACCCTACAGCTGTTCGCTGCACGACAGCAAGATTACACACCAGTTCGGTGGAGTGGGCGGCTCTTAACAACGAGTTCTTGAGAGCCGATGAGGGTGAAGTGAGGTGAGTATGGAGCAGCTCTGGAATGCAAGGGCGGGGAAACGGGAAATCACCGAGGAAACCCGCCGACCAGTGGCATCGTCCGGTACGATTCCCATATGTGGAAATCCGGGAGTGATCCCGCTCGAATCGAACCCGTTTCGCCATGGTGGGAGGCGTGTGCTCTAGCCACTACATCACCGCGGCCTTTTAATATATTGTATTTGCATACTTGTTTCGAGCGTGTTATTACAGTCAATATCAACGCGCTGATTGTTCGGTGTTATCAACATTAAAGGCTGTTCACTATAAAGTGGGCACTTTTGAAATCAACCTTGGAAAAAAGTTACTGCCCCTGCCCGCATATACTGTAACGGGCGCACTGAGTGACATGCGCACAGTAAAGTTGGTAACGATGGATGGAAAGTAGTGCCATAACTTAACGTTGAATAAAAAGTGTAAGGTTACCATTTATAATAACTCAAATGATTTCTTTCGCTTTCTTTTTTTTAATGCCTCGAAGTGTAAAAATGAGTAGAATNAGTTACTGCCCCTGCCCGCATATACTGTAACGGGCGCACTGAGTGACATGCGCACAGTAAAGTTGGTAACGATGGATGGAAAGTAGTGCCATAACTTAACGTTGAATAAAAAGTGTAAGGGTACCATTTATAATAACTCAAATGATTTCTTTCGCTTTCTTTTTTTTAATGCCTCGAAGTGTAAAAATGAGTAGAATTGTAAAATATTTACTTTTCTAATAATTGCNATTGTAAAATATTTACTTTTCTAATAATTGCACAGTTTCACTCAACCGTCGCATGAATTAAGTGGGCAGGCCCATGTCACTGTTAATTTTACATTAGTCTGAAGAATACACGACGTGCATAACAAGCAGATCTTATGCAGCGCTTTCAAAAGTGCTCATTTCACCGTGAACAGTTTATAATCATTCTTTAACTAGAAGTGCAGACACGCGTGCAAATAATATTATAGTTCATTCACGTCTACTCACAATTTTTCTGAAGCCCTGCTAAAGTTTTACTTTCAGGATATTCACCTGCCCCATTCAAACAAAACTTTATAAAATTTAGAAAATTACTCCAAAGGGACAACGCACCGCATTCGTGCGCACTGATTTTAATTATATTTCGTGTGGGAACTATTTCTTACTAGGCATTGCCAACACAGCTATTTTCTGTCTGGTTTAATTCATATTACGGGTAATTAAATATTATAATTTATTTACGAAATATAAGTGCAAGTTAAATTCAACCCACAATAAGATACGTTTATGTTAACGGAGGCGTAAAGCGCATGTTATACACGCCACATAACAACCAAACAAGTCACACATGGGGTGATTTTACAAAGGTTTGATTCGAAAAATATGAAGACACCGAGGACAATGTTCACAAAGAAACGCTAAACTAAAAAAACTGGGCACTCATTCCTTGTGCAGTTACAAGTTGTAAGTAGACCTATCCTTAATTTGCAACAAGTCCTCGGTCGAGGACTGGGGGGTGGAGGGGGACTTCACGTGTTAATGGAATGTGACGCTGTGGAGTGGAGTTGCTGTAAGCTATTTCCGAAAATGTGTGATAGGCGTGGTATTCCTCAAAATATCACCCCTCCCCCCCCCCAACTTACGGACTATGGGCAAAGTCGTGAACTGTAGAAGGAGAAAACAAGAAGTAGAAAATACGCACGAATAACCCTTTAAGGGAACCGTCTGTCGAGGCCCTCAAACAAGCGCAGAGGTTTTATAAAGTGTATTTTTTTTTTAAATTTAAAAAGTACTAAAACGGATGTGTCACAATCTTTTTTAGGTATGAAATTTCCAGAACAGGCTATGTAACATAGCTGAGAGACATGCACCTCACATTTATCTTTATTTTTAGACCTTAAAGTGATAGGATCTCAGCTGAGAAACTCAAGAGGCGAGTCGACGAGAGAACGACTGCACGCCAGTTCATTACCTTGCGCATAGAGACGATGAGGAATGTGATGCGCGCACCTACGTCGCCCTTAAACGCTCTCACGCTTCTGGGTTTTGGACACGCAAAATATTTGCAGCCAGACGGTGGCCTTTAAGTCAAATTCTTGTCACGCTGATGACATTTTGTAAACGAACAGATTTAAACGTTGATAAAAAATTCTTATGAAGTGTTTGGTCGTTTGCGAGGTCTTTCAGAAGGAGAATTAATAAAGCGGAACTTATTGACTAGCCGAGCACCAGCTGTTGACCTGAAGATGCTTTCGCTGACGAAAACGAAATTAATTCCTAGGATAATGTAATATGGAATTTTTGAGCTGTCTGTAATTAATCCCGCGCGAATTTTTAAATGTCGATAGCCATACATGTTACATTAATTGAATTTAATTACAAAACTTTTCGTACGAAGTTAGTTATGCAATTTCAATAAACAAAAAACTTTTCTTAAGAGTTAAAATTCAAGTACGGTAATGTAAGCAAAATTATATTAATATTAGACATTCCTTTTATTTTGATAGCTTTGATCCATCTTGTATGTGGTATTCTACGCATAAATTAGTGGAGCCACAAAAGTAGGTCTAGTAAGTTTAAAAGTTTTCTCAAATCTCCCAGCTCGAAGAAAAAGAAAGAACCTAAGCGTTACTGCAAGACGTTATTCCGGCGAAATCTAATTTCCTTATCTCATGTAACTGTAATGAACAAAAATGTAATCTTATCGCTGTCTGTCCAAATGAAGAATCTGAAATTGTCGTAACTATTTTATTTTACTTCGCTAACTAATTACAAGTTATGTGTACACATTTTTCTAGACACTGTTTTGTCCATAACAATAACTTCTGCCCTAAGTATAACGAAACGGTGATGCTGACAGACCTACATATCCAATAGCAGGCGCAACAGCACGGCTTCTACTGACAGTTTATCTGAAACATGTTTGCTGCTTACATCCTCGCACCCACCTCATACATCCCCGCATCCACCTCATACAGCCCCGCACCCACCTCATACAGCCCCACATCCACCTCATGCATCCCCCGCACCCACCGCATGCATTCCCTAATCCACCTCACGCATCCCCGCATCCACCACACGCATCCCCGCATCCACCTCACGCATCCCCGCATCCACCTCATGCATCCCCGCAACCACCTCATGCATCCCCGCAACCACCTCATGCATCCCCGCACCCACCTCATACAGACCCGCACCCACCTAATACATCCCCGCACCCACCTCATACAGTCCCGCATCCACCTCATATATCCCCACATCCACCTCATGCATCCCCCGCAACCACCTCATGCATCCCCGCACCCACCTCATACAGACCCGCACCCACCTAATACATCCCCGCACCCACCTCATACAGTCCCGCATCCACCTCATATATCCCCACATCCACCTCATGCATCCCCCGCAACCACCTCATGCATCCCCGCACCCACCTCATACAGACCCGCACCCACCTAATACATCCCCGCACCCACCTCATGTATCCCCGCACCCACATTATACAGCCACGCGCCACGCAAACGGCGCATTTCAGGCTACTTAATGGTGCTCAGTTTAACAAATACATCATCTACGTGCAAGTGTCTCAAAAACTCTAGGAATCTATTTGCAGACATTGCACGTAATTTCATTTTTTTAAAAGAAATTGTTTTAACTTTTTTTTTGCGTAATTACTTATTTTGGTTATCCGATAATAAGTAAACTAAAAGACACTATCTTACTTTATATTTGAATAAATATGCTATTTGAATATTTGTATTACGACCGTGCCGACGTGTTTTCCCTAGTAGTACAAAAGAAATGACACACGCGTATCAAAACTGAAAGCTTCCAGAAAGCTAATAAAAATCATTACATATAATAATGACATAAATTCATGTCGCACACAGTAAACTATTAAATAATTTCTTATGCTGGGCGAGTGAAAAGTATCATCTACAGTTGTTCATTATTCTGATTCACAGATGTCTTATTATATGTAAAGAAAAATGCCAAAAAAAGTTGTAACATTAATTGTTTCATAAACTTTAACATGAAATGGTTTTTCATTTAAAAACTGACTTTTACGGTGCACCTCTCAGAGCGGTGATCAGTTTAATTTTCATAATTCAGTCAAATCCTATATTTTAAAGATGTTAGTGCCTTGGAAAGCTATGAAGAGGGTGGCTTGATCACCAGCACACCCCACTTTATTACAGATGGCGTCCCTCCTGGCCTCAAGCCCATAACTTCTTCGCTCTAAGACGTGCATGCTAATGACTGCAATCAGGCCGCATCGATTTCTGACCTTTTCGTTCCTAAAGTTTCTTCACATTAAAATGGAACTCGCTACTTTTAATCCAGAACTAATACGCCGTCCTATCATTTTTGAGTCACATTTATCGTGTGGTTGTATAACATTCAAGCTGAAAAAAGGAATAATCAATCGTGATTTGAATCTTCGCATGGCAGAAAAGAGAACAGGAAACCAGAGAAGTTAGCGAGAATAAGTGAACCCTTCATAAAAGGGCCTGGCGTGAAAGTTACTGGTTTATTCCTTTATTCCTTTGTATATCTTGTTGATTGACAATTACGGTGCATATAAAATAAAAACAAGTTATAGGAAACTAGGAAGGCAGTTAGTTATTTGTTTGCTGTAATTCCTAATTAAATAGTCAATAATTTGCCAAAAAGTAGTTTACATTTCAAAGGGTATATAATAAAATAATTAAACAATAAAAACCACTTGAGGCAGTTAATATTTTCTAATGTCATCCATCTACGTGATTTTCAAGAGATCGCAAAAAATAAACAGTTAACTCATGTAAAAGTCGTATGTTACCTAGTATTTTTTCACTGACAAAATTGTTTTCATACTGAAACGAACTGTAGACAAAGCATGAACTCTGTAATATACAAATGCTATAATTAATAACTGATATAAGGACAATTCTGCAGCAAAACCGTGGTAAGGTAACTTGTGGAGATGATATTTTGCGATTAATCAGTTTTGGAGAAAAAATTCTCAATTGAATGTTATTAGCAGTCAGGTAAATAAGACTGAAAAAAAAATTATTGTATTCTGTTATAGAATTAAATCAATATTGGATATGTGTCGAGGTGGAAATAAACAAGAGCTTCCGAAATCACAAACGTTCACTTTGTCAGGAAGGGAACAAGGGATCGTTACACACGAAGGGATCAAGGGCAAGTGGACAAAGCACGTGCTGCTGAATATGGACANGGAAGGGAACAAGGGATCGTTACACACGAAGGGATCAAGGGCAAGTGGACAAAGCACGTGCTGCTGAATATGGACACGCCTTAGTGTGAACAGTGACCTGGTTGCAAATACCACTCGTCTAACAAACCTGCCATGCACTGCGATAGCGATCGCATCTAACCTTTCCTCTTCGGTTGTTGACGATGAGTTGAGAGGTTTGTGCCGTTCTTGACAGCGTCTTGAGAGTCGATGTTGACGTTGTTACGTCCGCCTTAGCTGNCTGAGTTGAGAGGTTTGTGCCGTTCTTGACAGCGTCTTGAGAGTCGATGTTGACGTTGTTACGTCCGCCTTAGCTGGGAATCCCAGGCCGTGTTTCATTAAGCGGCGTTCACAACACAGCGATTCGACGCGACAAGCATTAGCCAATCAGAGTGCTGTCGCATGCGACGCCAAGTGCAGACGTTGGATTGGACGGCGGCGAGGAGAAGAAGAACATTGAGCCTACCATCTTTGCATGGTGAGTTTAGTTTAACACGCGATTACTAATATTAGTTTCTGAAAGCACATGTCCTTATGTTTCTTTTCACACAATGAGTTATTGATATCTGTTCTAATTTTCGTTTTTAGGTTTTTGCGCCTCTTGGTGAAATAAATTTAGAGCAGTACCCAGGTTTATTTGATTAATTTTGATTATATTTTATTTAAGTTTCACGGGGACGGTTTAAAGTATTTTTGATAAACAGACCCATGCGTGTTTTCCGTGCGTCTCTCCGGATGCGCAGCAGCCCTGGGTGACGTCTTCTCTATATAAGCACACGACTTACGGCGCTGGCATACAGTTCAATGGCACTTTAACGGACGTCTCACGAGTTCTAGCTAACCCCTGTGAAAGCTGCGTGGAGGGAGGCAATACAGGCCCACTCTTAGCTTTATACACCTCGCGTCGTCGTATCCAGTACACGCTCTGCAATCTCAGGGGTGTGAACTCTGACTTCCCTACGAAAAATCTACATTTAACATCTAGTGCACAGCTCACTAGGGCTGACTGCCTGATGTCGCGTAACAAGATGCCCGTCTTCCTCCTTGAAAACCTAACTTAAAAAAGTTCTTTTAAAACTGACCAATCACGAGGGTTACAATTCAAATTCATCTGTACTGCCCCTTAAAACTGCCCCAACGTTCAAAAATGCAGAGAGTCATAAGGCCTTGTAAGTGCACGTACACAACGTAAAATTAGAAAGACATACAAATATGCGGACAAATAATAATACCGTTAAAAAATAATAAATATTATGGACTCTGTTTCAAAACAAATAATTNATACAAATATGCGGACAAATAATAATACCGTTAAAAAATAATAAATATTATGGACTCTGTTTCAAAACAAATAATTGAATCTTGCCACAAAAATAAAATCAATCATGTGGAAAATAATATTGAGCCTGTTAAACATAAGAATTACGTGTTAATTATTATTCATTCTCATAGCTCAAAAAGCGTGTGTAACAGAAATAATTACAGTTATCACTCATTGTTACCTAACACTCTTCACTCGGCAACGCAATATCGAACTACTGTCTCTCCATCGCTACCAACTTTACGAGACGCATTATGACTCAGTGTGCCCGTCTAAATATTTGCAAGATGGAGGAGGTTGGTTTGATTTCAAGAGTGCTCACTTTACCGTGAACAGCCTTTGAAGTTCTGCAAATTGCACAGTACAACCTGCACCTCTGCATGTTGTACTGTGCAACATGCAGAACTGGTGTATTGCGAGTCGCTCCCGTTCAACAATAAAGAACTCGCTGCTTCAATAATAATAATAATAATAATAATAATGGCGTGTGGGGAGTGCACCCAGGGCAAGGCAACACCCTCCGAGTGACGGTCTTTCCAGCTGGGACCCGTAGGTGACAGTCATCCCCGAGCATGACAGAAATGAAACCCTAGACTGGAGCGGCGCTGGAATGCAAGGGCGGGGGAAGCGGGAGTACCCTGAGAAAACCCGCTGGCAAGCGGCATCGTCCAGCACGATTTCCACATGCGAAAATCCGGGAGTGGACCCGCCGGGGATTGAACCCGGATCGCCGTGGTGGGGGGCGAGCGCCCTGGACACTACGCCACCGCTGCCCCGTTGCTTCGATAAGACGCGCGACAACCTGCACCCTGCACACTCCGACATGAAGTTAGCTAGTTCCGTGAGGTGGTATTGTTGCTGCCACGTACATGAGTGAGGGGATCCACCGTCACGTCGAACATGCCCTGCAGAGGCGTCTCGTTGCGATGCGGACGCACGCCCCTTCCTTCACCGACGCCTGCTGGCAAGTGAACAGCCGACGTACGTGCGACTCGGATATATACCCACCTATCATCCCCCGGAATATCCGAGCAACCCCTCTACAGCTACAGCGAACCTCGCTTCTGCGTGAGTTTCGTCCTGTCACTGGCTGCTGGTGAACTGCAGTGACGCGCGCTGGCGATTGCTGGCAACTGCGGCACTCTCCTGAGNTCGTCCTGTCACTGGCTGCTGGTGAACTGCAGCGACGCGCGCTGGCGATTGCTGGCAACTGCGGCACTCTCCTGAGCCCAGTATACTCTATTCGCGGTATCTTCACACTTTATGAATAGAATCTTTGAAAAATGACCCCATCTATGATGTGCNCCCAGTATACTCTATTCGCGGTATCTTCACACTTTATGAATAGAATCTTTGAAAAATGACCCCATCTATGATGTGCGTGGTTGTTTCCTACACACGGCATGTAACAAGCGTCTTATGTTCCTGTTAACACTTAAGTATCTTATTATTGTTTCAATTGAACTTTTGCTTATATTTAAATATATAAATTATAATATTTCACTCATAATTAATATGAATGAAAACAGATAGAAAATAGGCGTGTTAGTAATGCCTAGTAAGGAATAATTCTAAGGCCAAATATAATATAACTGAGCACTCTCCTTAGCCCAGTACACGTTATTTACAACCCTTTACGTGTTCATTAAATAACTAAGCTAGCATGAGTTTTCATTTTATCAGCTACAAAACACCAGTAACGGCGTCTTCCTAAACTATTATAAAAATGCGATTTCATCAGTGATTTATGTATGCATATATATATATATGCATATATATATATATACATATATAAATTTGCATACCTGTATAAATAAATTACATTTATTAAATTCTGTGATTGTTACTTAATTTTTAACCAATCATTACTCCAAATTTACTAACGTCGTAGATAAAAAGGTTTCAGGTANTCTGTGATTGTTACTTAATTTTTAACCAATCATTACTCCAAATTTACTAACGTCGTAGATAAAAAGGTTTCAGGTATAAAAAAAATGGCGAATTCTTAAATAACGTAATTTATTTTCAAATTTTTAAATGCACATTAATTGTAAGAAATTAAACAAATTGTAAACTACTTTAAATATTCTACTGTTTCACTTCGCTATAACTTGTGAATGATATGATCAGGCCAATGACATTGTAAATTTAGATATGGTGGAAGAATATACGATGTGCATGCAAGTAGATCGTAAGTAGGTTTTTCATAAGTGCTTAAATAAACGTGTAACTGTGGGTTTAACTAATTTTACTTATGTGAGAACAAATTATACGGATACATTTTTAACAAAAATAATATATACTACATGAGATGACAGTCCCAACAAAAATAATTTTTCACTCCAACAGATATATTTCCATGTGTATTCATGAGCCAATGTGCGTTGTAATGCCATCGTTGCTGTTTCAGTTTTCATTTTAGTATTTGTTAATTTAATATGCATAACAATTGCACTGCTTGTCATTGGGACATGAAATACGGCGAACTGCCATTTTGACACGGAAATACGAAATCAGAAGAGTATCAATTATTATTCTGACCTTCACGCTCATTCTCGTGGGAAAAACACGTTAATATGCAAAATACGGGCCTGTGCCGGTTGAACATGCGCACGG
>NQII01008087.1:67176-78201 GCA_002778355.1 Clitarchus hookeri | reverse complement strand
GGGGAGGCAGCATTCTTGGGCGCGGACCTCGTATGTCTTATCAGTGCGGGCGGCCGTGCGCAATAAATACCCTGGTCTCCGATCTATCAGCCAGCCGCGCCCTCTGTGCGTCCTCCCCTCGTTAGCTCCGGCTATAGTTGCTCCAGGCTTCATTAAATAGTTCTCAGATGTTCGCCTTAGCCTCTTTTTTTTCCCCGTCCACCCACTATTTTAATGATTTTTACGTGGCCACCTGTCTAAAGTCTATTCGAGGTTTATTCACACTTTTTTTTAAATCAAACCTTTGAAAAAATCACCCCATGTATGACGTTGATGATTGTTGCCTAAATATGCCACTTATCACAAGCGTTTTATCCTCTTTTTTTTTGACATAAAACTCCCGTATTTTTGGTTAAATTAAATTTTATTTATACTTTATTTACAAATGAAATGTTATAATTTATAACTAATACCAATAATAAAAACTGTGAACAAATATATATGTTGTGTAATGCCTAATGAGAAATAGTTCTTACGTGAAATATTATTACACAGAGTGCGCACAAACGCGGCACGCTGTCCCTTTGGTGTAATTTTCTAGACTCGATCAAGCTTTATTTAGATAAGGCGGAGGAATATCCTGAAAGTAGAACTTCAGAAGGGCGTCAGAAAAGTTGGAAGTAACCGTGAATGGACTATAGGCTGCCAAATGGTATATGCAGAGCTGCCAGGGTCTCGTCTGTCTGCAGGGATTTTGCGTTTCGAATGTCTAGAGGCGTGGGAGCTCTAAGGGCGACGTAAGTAGGTATTCACTGTCCACAGTTATTTAAACATTTTTGTATCAACCTTTGTAAACCTTCACTGCCCCTTCCTGCATGTATTTTAACAGGCACGCTGATTGGCAAGCGCCCAGTAAAGTTGGCAACGTTGGTAGGAAAGTAGTCGCACGTCTTAATGTTGAATTTAGAGTGTTAGGTAAACACTGAAATAATTTATTTTGCTTTCTAATTTTTTTAATGCATACAAGTGTAAAAATTACAAATTGGGTAAAATATTTACTTTCCTAATAATTTTAGAGATTCAGTTGATTGACGCGTGAATAAAGTGCTGAGGCCAATGGCAACTTGATGTATGTTGTATGTTGTAAGAATACACAATGTGCATACAAGTAGACTTCAGGAAGGGCTTTCAGAAGTGCTCAGTTTACTGTGAGCAGCCTCTACTCTCATCACATGCCTTACAGTCTCTATGCGCAAGTCGATGAACTGGCGTGCAGTCGTTCTCTCGTAGACTTGCATATTGAGATTTTCACATGTGATCCAATCAATTATTTGTAAAAGTAAAAATAAAAAAGTGGTGCATGTTCCTAAAAGTGTTTTAAGTATCCTGTTCTGGGTATNCTATCATTTTATATTGTAAAAGTAAAAATAAAAAAGTGGTGCATGTTCCTAAAAGTGTTTTAAGTATCCTGTTCTGGGTATTTCATACATAACATGAAGTTACTGTTGTAACTAATGAACCTACGTTCCTCTACATTGATGCAAATACTTTTGATGGAGTTCTTAAAGGGGATAAGTCCCTGCCACCCTAGATTTTAAAAATTTTTGAAAAAAAAAAAAAAAAAAAAAACTTGCACTATTGATTTTGTATTGAATTTTACTGAACGTCATGACACAGGACATTCATTTATGTATTTTCTGAAGTTGGTATTGCTTGACTACTGTGATTACTTGAACTGTTTTAGTTCAACTGTTACTAGTTCGAAATTAATAAAGACAGTGAAAACATAACTTGATAAAGCTTGAGAAGCTGTTGTTTATACTGTGTCGTCCGAAAAATTTTGTTAAGCCAACTTAAATGTAAGTTATGGCGAAAAATGGATAAATCCAAGATGGCGGGGACTTAGCCCCCTTAAAAGTGGAGCTTGTAGGAAGCTTCCCAAACACGTGTCCAGTGATCTACCACTAAATCACCTCGCTCGGTATATGTTTATAATCTATTCATGGTTATTTACAACTTTTCGGAGACCATGATAAAATTTTACTTTCAGTTCACTCGCAACGTATGTTTGCGACACATGTAAACAAACCTTAAACAAGTCTAGAAGGGCCTACATATGCGCTGGGTCGATGATCAAAAATAAAATACTTTTATAGACAACAATGAAATATGTCGCCAATTTTGCAATTCCTATAAAACCAAAGAAAAGTTTATATTACAAATAACGCAATAAAAACCGCAATACAATAATATTTTATGTAAGAACTATTTCTTTCTAGTCATTACCAACATCTTCCTTTTCTCTGTTTTATTTCAGTTTGTCTATAAATAAATACTGCAATTTGCAGAAATATTAATGAAAGAATCATTTATAAAATAAAGAACGTCAATGCTAATGTAAATACAAAACTCTCGTGATGTATGCTTTTACTAAGGAAACAACCAAACATGCCGTACGCGGGAGTGATTTTCAAAGTTTACTTACAGAAAGTTTGAAAATACAGTGAAAAAGACTGTAGTGCCGTGCTTTACACGTTACCTAACCTCATGCGTGGGAGCTTCCGAGAAGCCACGTCGGTAGATAATCTAAGTCGCCGACCACTCGACCACCAGGCAGAGAGAAAGAAAAACAGTGAGCAGGGTAGGACATAAAAGAACAATGCAAGAAGAAAAAAAATCGGTGATGCATACCCGATTCCAAGATTTGTAGGCACTTCCCAAGATGCATATTTACGGGAAACAACTTGTTTGCAAACCAAATCGCGGTGAGAGATTCGTATCCTTTGCTCGTGCCTACTCGTGGAAAGGTTGGTGAACTCCTTTATTTATAGACAGCTTCTCTCCACGTAACAGTTTTACTTGTGTTCTTTTAAAGGTGAAATAAATGTGTGCGAGTTTATAAGCGCTTAATCTCATGTAAAAAAACTGCCTAAGAAGAAATCTGAAACAAATATAAATTTTGTTTCTCAGGTTGGCATCAGAACTGTGTGTCACTGAATACCATTTTGAAAATTAAAAAATTTAGTCAGATATATTTGATGGGTCGCACTGAAAACCACGTTAATTTTGTTAACAAAATCGTTGCGTAACGAAATTATGCTCTTAAAATTACATATTTCGTGATTTGGTTTTCAGTACTTTTTTTTTTAACTTAGCGGAAATATCAGAAGGAAATCATACTACACACATAATTTCTAAATCTCTGCTATATTGATTTAAATATCAAGATATACATGGCAGCTTAAATAATACTGTTTTAGTAATATAAAGAATTGGTTGGTATTTCACTAACAATTTATGGCATATATCAATTATTGCTTCATGTCAGTTTAAACCAGAACCTAAAACATCCCCTGTAACACACGTGGATTTAAATTAGTTATGAAAAGCCATACACACATATCGGCAGTTGAATAAATATTCTCATTCTCTGTCTACAGTACTTCCTAAGATTTTTCGTAAATTTTCCAATATTTTTTATTATAAGTGTGATAGGTTTGGGTAACCTGTTAATGAACGGTTTTACCCCTATCTGGAAGTTTTATTTTCTTCATAATTATTAGTGTTGTTATTACAACTGTATAATATAACATCTGTGGCAGTGTTAACATTTCCTCAAAAGTCAGTGGGCTAAACCAGGTTCGTTAAGGGATCAAGGTTTAATTAAATAAGAGTTAATTGTAATTTCTTAATTTTATTTACAAAAACTAAAAACAGACTTCTCTAGACCCAAATTCTCACAATAAATTGATATCACTTGATGTTTACAATTAATGAAGTCAATCAATACTTAAAAACCAGTCCCAATAGAAAGGGTATCAAAACCTATTCAATTAATTTTATAAATTATATATCCATAGTTGACAGTTCCAATATTTACAATAAAATCCGTATTACATGTTAATTCAGCCCCGCCTCAGTTTAGTCCATATCCCACCAATCCGCAATGTTCTAGAGTTCTCAGAGCGCCCTCGCGCACAGTGGCCTTCACTCGTCGGGTATCACGCCCTCTCGTCCATTCAAACCACGAACACCTCGTCCGACGTCGCCTCGCAATCTCCCGTCGTCGTCCGTGCTTTTGCTGACCGCATTCAACCAGATGGCCTCTGCAAAAGATTGCTGAAAGTTCAGCTGTGGCTTGTATTTATAGGGTCGTAGGCCATCACCCAGAAATTTCTCTAAATGCCGCGTTGCGCCGAGGGTCCTAATTCCCAGAATATTCCTGTGCATCCTATACACTTGTCGGCTTCTCCAGCAGGGGGGAGGGGCTGTGACGCTAACCAGAAGCCAAGCGGCGCAACCGGGCAGACCACCTAGGAGGAAGTTGAAAGTCGAGGGGGTCAGCCCTTACACAGCGCCGGCCTGCGTGTAACAGGAANGGAGGAAGTTGAAAGTCGAGGGGGTCAGCCCTTACACAGCGCCGGCCTGCGTGTAACAGGAACTTCGTGCACGAGGCGAGAGGTCACGCGCGTAACACTGCCCCTTCCGTAAGTCTGTTCGTCCCTACCAGACTCTCCAACACTTTGACCTTCTTACAGAGACAGTCGGTCGACGTGTCAACCTTAGGCTTCGCCTGAGAGCCCTGTCGACAAATCCAGTAGACCGCATCATTGATCTGTTTCAGGATCCTGCACGGGCATTCCCAACATTTCTGTAGCTTCGGGCAATATCCTTTCTTCCTTTGAGGGTTGTAAAACCATACCAGCTGTCCTTTTTGAAAAGTCTTCTGAAGCATTCTTCAGTCATATCTTCTTTTCATTCTGTAACCATTAATTTTAAGGTGCCTCCGAAAAAACTCATGAATGTCCATTAACTTTTGAAGTAGTTTAATGGCATATTCTGGGGTGGTTGCCTCTCCTTCCGCTGGACGTCCAAACAGCAGGTCACCAGGGAGGTGGAGTTCTCTCCCAAATAGCATCCTTGAAGGTGTTATCCTTATAGACTCGTGGACCGCCAAGTGATATGCCAGGAGAAATAAGGGTACCTTGGAGTCTCAATCTTTCTGGTTGTCTTCTACGAAGATCACCAAATATTGTTCCAGGGTACGATTTAGTCTCTAGACCATCCCATCCGACTGAGGGTGTAATGCTATGGTACGAGTTTTCTTCATTCCTAAAATCCGTGTTACCTCTTGGAAAAGAATTGCTTCAAAATTTCGTCCTCGATCAAAATGGAGCTCAAGTGGCACTCCAAATGTTGAAAGAACATGCTTTAAAAGTGCATCAGCTACCATGCCAGCCTCTTGGGTTTAGCACCGGTATGACCTCGGGCCTTCTTTGTGAAATAATATTGTGCTACCAGAAGGTACAGATTCCCCCTCTCAGTGTCTGGTAGTGGTCCGAGAATGTCGACTGCCATCCTTTCAAATGGGGTCCCAACATTGTATTTCTGAAGGGGACCTCATCCCTTAAACCCTCGGACCCTTCCTCGCAGTACATGCATCACACAGACAGCACCACTTCTCAACAACCTCCCGACAATGCAGCCTATAGAATCTCATTCGAACTCTGTTGAGGGTCTTATTTACTCCTAAGTGACCATCTACTGCTGTGTTGTGCTGTTCTCTTATCACTTCTGGGATTCGGCCCTCTGGTAGGACCAATTGTAAATGACTTTGTTTACCATCATTACTTCCCCAGTTCCTGTAAAGCAAATCATTCTTTATAACAAGGGAATTTCACTGTGCCCAGTATGCCTTGACTGTCATGTCTAGGCTGGATATCTCCTCCCATCTTGGTCGACGCCCGGCTTCCTTCCATTCCAATATGGGATGCAAGGTGAGGTATCTTAGCTGATCATTCCTTAAGCTTTTATCGTTCCATGTAGGTGACCATCGCAAGGTATAAGGCCTTGAATTCTTATCGTCCTTGCTTTTCACGATACACCACTCTTGTCCTACTGTCATTCACAATGACAGAGTTGTTCGCATGGTCTCCTGGAAAGTGCGTCTGCATTGCTGTGAAAGTGCCTAGACCTGTAATATATTTGTCATGTTCTTGCAGGTGCTGTATCCACGGGACTATTTGACCTTCGGAATTATTGAAATTTAGCAGCCGGCATAATGAAGCAACAGTTCTTAGGATGAAGTGTCTGCCATAAAAATGTGGATGAATGTGCAATTGCCTTCACCACTGCCAGAAGGTCCCTGCGTATCACACAGATTTTACACTCAAGCTTTTGTAGCACCTTACTGAAGTATTCTAATGGCCTCTCATTTCCATCCTGAATCCAAGATAACACGGTCCCGATACATACAAACCAGCATCAGTATCCAGAATGTATTCACCCTCTCAACACGGGAAGCCCAGTACTATGGGAGATATCAGAATTTCCTTTAGTTTCTTGAAAGCAATTTCGCACTCTGGGGTCCATTAAAATTTTCTTTTCGCCTCAGTCAATTTATGTAGAGGTTTGGCGATCGTGGCGAACCTAGGCACAAATCGATGGTAGTAAGCACATAAGCACCGGAAACTTCGCATTTCAGTTTTATAATTTGGCAGAGGCCAATCTCTTATTGCTCTGGTCTTCTCAGGGTCTGTTTCAATCCCATGGGCCGACACATGGCTCAAGAAATCAATTTTTTTTTTCTTGGAAAAAGTGGCATTTCTTAGGAACTAATATCAGGTGGGCTGTTGCGACTTTCTGAACCTTAGAATCTAGGCATGTCAGGTGCTCTGCAAATGTTCTTCTTGTGACCACAATGTCGTCTAGGTACACCTGACAAATGTCTAAGGGCAGAATGTTCTCCATCAGTCGTTCGAAGGTGTCGGGCATTGCATAGACCAAAGGGCATAAACTTGAATCGCCAGGTTCCTTTCCCTTAGAAACGAAAGGCAGTCTTTTCTTTGTTTTCCGGGGCTACCTCGCACTGCCAATACCCGCTCTTTATGTCTAAAGTAGAAAACCATTGTGAACCCACT
This sequence comes from Clitarchus hookeri, assembly GCA_002778355.1. Classification (NCBI taxonomy): domain Eukaryota; kingdom Metazoa; phylum Arthropoda; class Insecta; order Phasmatodea; family Phasmatidae; genus Clitarchus; species Clitarchus hookeri. The sequence goes on along the minus strand of NQII01008087.1, from coordinate 71,302 downwards.
ACACTATTCAGTGTGTCGTCTATCCTAGGGAGTGGGTAGGAATCTTTCTTGGTCACATTATTAAGTTGGCATTAATCAACGCAAAATCTAATAGAGCCATATTTCTTTTTAACAAGCACAATGAGAGAAAACCATGGACTGACTGATGGCTCTGTCACATCTAACTCCCCACCTATTTCAAAATACCATCAACAATCTATTGTGAAGATAGCGGTAGTTGCACTTTGTGGCTGCTTTATAGTCCTGGCATCTCCTGTGTCGATGTGGTGGCATGCAACATCAGTTCTGCCAAGGTAATTGGGCTCGCAGGAGAAAGCACCTTTATTTCTTTGTAGCAATTGTGAAACTGCTTTCTCTTGCCACCAGTTGAGGTTTTCTCTTATTCTTGTCAGCCGTTACCCCAGAGCATTTGGTAGATGACTTTCGGTATTTTGTAACATTGATGTTTCTGGAGCATTTGGAGCATGCTTGCAAACCCTTATTGTGGCCCTCTTCTCAAGATGGATAACACGGTCAGATAAATTAATCATGCTAACAGGCGAACTGTCCGATTTTGAAGGAATCGAAGTCATTGCTACAATGAGGCCATCTGGTAAATAATACCAACTTTCTGGGCTGACCNTTGAAGGAATCAAAGTCCTTGCTACAATGAGGCCATCTGGTAAAAATACCAACTTTCTGGGCTGACAGTCTGACAGTTTTTCCCTGGAATCTGCCTGGAATAACAACTTTGCTAGAAGCAGGGAGCACAGTAGACAGATTACAAACTACTTAGCAGCTCATTGGCGAAGATAAATCTCGTCGTGTTAACACTACCAACTCAGTATTACCTACGTGTAACACCCCCAGTCGAGTACCGATACAATATCAATGATGGTCCGTTGAATAGTTCGCTCGCTGGCACTTGTTGATGCCCCAGCATTGAAATCTGCGGCAATTTGAGAAAGGGTTGCACATCTGTCACGTTTAATGATTCTCGTCAGTCGTCGTTTGTCCCGTTCGTTCACGATCTTTATCCGGCCGCAGTGATGTCGAAGATTTAATGTTTTACCGGATTCCTGATATTCACTGTACACTCGTGAAATGGTCGTACTTGAAAATCCAAATGTTATCGCTATCTCGGAGATGCTATGTCCCATCTATCGTGCGCCGACTGTAACACCACGTTCAAACTCACTTAAATCTTGATAACCTGTCATTGTATCAGCAGTAACCGATCTAGCAATTTTTCTAGACGCTTGTTGTCTTATATAGGCGCTGCCGACCGTATCGCGTTACTCTGATTGGTTCCATACCTCTGTTATTTGCATACGCACGCCTATACCAGTTTTTTTTGGCTCTCCAGAGTATCATGATCTATATTAAGGTTACCGAGCTGTAAGAGTATTCTTCTCTTGACTCTGACTGATGTGGTCTCACCCATTACTGTAGTTAAATAGCAGTGAACCATGCTCTTATCGGATAATCGCCTGGGGCGAAATCCCGAGAATGTCAGGTCTTACCACCGTTATAGTCGCCCCTGTGTCAAATGCCATCTGACAAGAAACATCATCTAGGATCCCCTCCATCAAAATGGCATCCAAGATCTGTGCCATTGAACACACCTGTAAAAATACTGGCCTTCCCTCCAGCAATCACCGACCTTTACCCCTCAAGACCGGTGCTTACAAGTTTCCCGCAGATGTTACACTCTCACCTGTCCCTTTCTGCCTGCTCCCTGGTTGCTGCTGCCGTTGATGATGCTGCTGAGGACAGTTGGCTCTCAGGTGCCCCGGCTGTTCACGTGACGGACATTCAGGGCGTTTGGGAGGGGAATGGCGAGTCTCCATAGCGCGGACCCTGGAAGTAATGACCCCCGTGGTTGTCTGGAAGTCCTTCAGCGTCTTCATGATGCCAACACCCTACTCTTCGCTCAGCATCACTACCCGCACTGGACGTCGGGACACTGATGTCTGCCTTGCTGACTCCTCCTCCAGTGCTCGGGTCAGGGCATCCTGCATGGTATGAGGCGCAGCCAGATGTACAGCTTGCCACACCTTATTATCAGCGACAGCGTCCACGAAGAAGCCGACTGCGATAACATCCCGAGCCTCCTCAAGCATCCCTCCAGAGACAAGTGTGACAGCCTCACGATGTCCTGCCACAGCTTCTGCAGTGGTCCCTCTGTATGCTAGATGCGACTTCGCAGTTGGGCATGGTGGGCGTGTCGTAGGTATCGGTCGCTGAATCACAGCTTCAAGGCAGATGTTGTTCTGGCAGCGACTGAAGTATGCTGAGTGCAGGTCCCCTCAGTACAGCCGCCATGTTGTATGTCCTTTGCTCTTCAGTCCAGCCATTCAAGGTAGCAACAATCCCGAACTGGTGCCGGTATTCGCACCAAGGTGTATGTCCATCGTAGGGGGCGGTCTTTAAACTGACGCCTTTATCCACCCTGTATTTTAAGAGATCGCTAGACCATAGATTTCGTAAGAAATCGTCTTGAAGAGCTTAATTAACTACGGAGTTAAACATTGAAATTGCTCAGATCAATATTTCAATACTAATCAATATTATACATAATATTAAAATATTGCAAAATATAATATTGTTTTTAGTTATAATCATTTGTTAGTTGTTCGCCACTCTTCACGTGTAGAGGCACCTGTTTTTCGCGAAAATATTCTACAACCTGCTACACTCTAAACTCACACTGGCTTCAATCCGCTTTTGTGATTGGATGATTTTGGTTGCCACGCTTCTTATGTGTATGCCCACGAATTGCGGAGGATCATAGTCGTAGCAATTGAATTCTGATTGGCCCGGCTAGGTACGAAACTGTCGTGTAACAAAAGTACTCAGCTGATAACTACAATAAATTTGAAATTGTGCACTAGGATATTGAAATCCAGCCTACGTCTAAATATTTTCGCAAAAAACAAATGGCCCTACTTATGGGTGTGGATGTTAAAATATTTTACCAGCTTAAGTTGACGATCTATTGGTTATTATAATAGTTTGCCTTCTTTAGGTATGTGAATGATTAAAGCCTAAGTACTAGTCAATCGTTTGTGTAACTGACTAGTGTTTTATTTTATCACATAACTTATAAGGGCTTGCTTTTTACACGTGTTTATAAATAGGCCCCACATATGTACAGGTACGTGCATACATTAAAATATATTTATATAAATAATTTGGCTTACGCATATATATATATAAGTTGACTTAATTTCTGCCAGTTTATCATCATTTGCTGTACTTGTTTATTTCCTTGATAATTACTTCTTAGCTATTAGTGTTTTTCAGAATTTAATTAGCTTGTTAAAATAGTTACACTAACTCGCCGCGAGAACGCGCTGTGTGTCGTGACCTTGGGCAATGCTGAGAAAGGGACAGTAACTGCTGAGACGTCCGATAGGAATGTTGGTGTGGTTGTCCGTCGTGTGTGTGCAGAGCGGGCTAGGATCAATGGCGCGTCAACTGGATGTTCACTCCAAATTGCAGGTGCGTGCAACGATCAGATTTCTATGGGCTAAACGGTGTAATTGCACGGGCATTCATCGTCAAATCACTGCTGTATATGATGAGCGTGCAATTTCTCGGCCAGGTATTGTAAAGTGGTGTCAGCAATTTGATGCCGGACGCACGGATATCACGGACGAATATCGCGAAGGCAGGCTCGCAACGTCCAGTGCCGTTGCAAATGTTGACCGTGTGGATGCGATCATTAGCGAGAATCGGCGCATAAAACTGCAGGAAATTGCCAGCATGCTGAAATTTTCGTATGGCAGTGTGTTCTCCATTGTTCACGAGCACCTTGGATTTCGTAAACTGTGCCAAAGATGGGTCCCACGTCTTCTCACAGATGTTCACAAGGGACGTTTCCAATCGTCACTGCCATTTTTGCAACGGTATTCTGCGGAGGGCAACGAGGTTCTGCGGCGAATCATCACAGGGGATGAAACGTGGGTCCACCACTTCACCCCCGAAACAAAGAAAACATCGATGGAATGGGTGCACACCTCATCACTACAACGAAAGAAGGCCAAGGTCCAACCTTCAGTAGGAAAGGTTATGGCGACAGTGTTCTTTGACATGGAGGGTGTGGTGCACGTGGAATTTATGCAGAAAGGCACGACAATCAACT
>NQII01008087.1:40237-67067 GCA_002778355.1 Clitarchus hookeri | reverse complement strand
AATTGAGCGCCGGTGTGATTTTATTGCACGATAACGCAACACCTCACACGGCCCGCCAAACGTCCGAACTGCTGCAGCGATTCAAGTGGGGAGGTATGGCAACGTCCTCCATACAGTCCAGACTTAGCGCCATGCGATTTTCATGTTTTCGGTAAGCTGAAAAAGGATTTCGGTGGACGACGATTCCGAAACAATGAGGAGGTGAATGCAGTGGTCTCCGATTGGTTACATAGCGCTGGAGGAGATGCCTACGCATCCGCAATCGAAAAGTTGGTTGACCGTTCCGAGAAATGTTTACAGTCTCTTGGGGACTATGTGGAAAAGTAAACTTACATTGTATGTTGTCATAGACGTGTTGCCTATGTATAGGTGGTTTCGTACATGGCCATAACGTGGAAGTGTAACTTATTTATTGATTTGCCCCATTACCAGTTTTACTACACTATTATTGTGCAAGTACTGCTAAATTTTCTAAGTTGTAATCAAAAAGACTAAATTATGTGAAAACAATATTGTAAGAAAATACAAATATGCCTTAACTGCGCCTAGTGAAAATGGTTTATTATTATTATTATTTTAGCTGTTGTATTTTAGCGAGAGGTTTACAAGTAACTAGGGACGATATCCGAAAAGAATCCCGCCAAATTGCAAAATTAGGCAATAATGAACTGGCCATTTACGACACGGCGCCAGATCTGCGTCGCTCACGGCGTATGGTCTATTGGTTGTTTCTGCAAACTTTTTTAATGAAATCTTTGAAAAATCAATTAGTGTATGGCGTGTTTGGTTGTTCCCTCAATATGCCACGTATCACAAGCATTTTATACTTCTGGAAACATAAAAGTATTTAATTTGTGGTTAAATTAAATTTTAAGTTATATGTCATTTATAAATTAAAATGTTTCTTTAATAATTAATACGAATAAGAAGAGAGAGAAAATATATGAGTTGGTAATGCTTAGAAATAAATAGTTCTCGTGCAATATTTTACTAAAGCGAGCGCGCGCTAATACGGCGCAGTGTCCCTCTGGTGTAATTTCCTAGACTTAGTTAAGCTTTGTTTGCATGAGGCGGAGGAACCGCCTGAAAACAGAACCTAAGACTCGACTTTAGCACTTTTGCAGAAATTCTTCGTTTTTGCGTCATAATTTCGGATTCATATTCATTCCTGACACTGTACGATCATAGAAAATTTACATTTTACGAGTTGTTTAATATTTTTGTGCGTAATTTTAATTGTGTTCTATCAGCTTGTTGTAAAAATCAAGAATTAATTTATATAGGCTCCCGCCTTTTTGCAAGCAGTGAAAATTAGATACAAAAATTATCGACGAACTAGTAAATTATACATTTTATATAATTCAAACATTTTCAATAATACCTCTGAAACTTGAAATTATGACAGCAAAACGAAGAATGCCTGCAGCCGAGTGTCAAACATGGCTTTAGAAAAGTTGGACGTAACTTAGAATGGACTATATAGATGGTATGTCTAGAGCCAGCCGCCTGCACATAGGCTAATGCTGGTGCAACGAACACTGGCGTTATTGTTTTGGCGACGTGGAGACGTATCCAAGCGCCTGTGCGCGCCGACAAGGCGACCTGAAGACGGGACGAGCGCCGCACATTGCCCNTCAAAGAACAGGAAATGGAAGGGGGCAAGCTTTCAGATGCTCCGACGCGTTTTCGCTTCCACACAACATCTTGTGCTACAGTTGCCACCTTCCCTCCCCCCCTCTACCAATCCCTATCTTAGTGACCTGAACATACTGACATCACTTCCCCACTGCCCCTGGTGTACTTCCCGTGGAGAGACACGAGCATCAAAGGCCATCCGCGCAGAGGGGCTCCGAGGACCCCTGCTTTTAAAGTTACAAGAGCGTTGAATGGAAATAATCTATATTTAAATTCACGTAGTAACCCAGCAAAGCGACAGGCTTGAGACTGAGGAGTCTGGTTTTGCCAGATGGAGTTGTGGTGTTCTGTTTGTTAGTAATGTCCTCGTCTGACAAGTGGCGGAGTTCTTTAGTTTAGTTGGCTACGAGCCCAGAACGCCAAACGGCGTGCAAAACTCGGAAGAGAATAATTTATTTAAAAAAATTTCTTGGTTCTTTTTAAATTTTGTTGGCATAAGATAAGCATTTAAGACAAGTAGCACTTGTCTACACAAGTCCCGGTTTTTTATTGTTCTACTCTCTGGTGAATTTTTCGGGAACAAAGTTAAAATAGGTATTTTCATACTCATTTTTATGTATGATTGCGTATTTTTTTTCTTATGACAGCTTCGCCGTTGATGTTTCCGGATGGGTTTTTTGTTAACGGAAGGAATTCACCTACATTAGGTGCTGTTAAGTTCACTATGCAATTGATGCCCGTGCCTTCGTCGTCCCTGTCGCTTCCCGAAGTCTAGATCTCAAACAAAATACCTTCAGCCAGGCGGCTGGCTCTTGGCAGTTTTCTACACCATAAATTATTTTTATCTAGCAACCATGAAAAAAAAAAAAAATTAGTAATTGCATTTGAAAAAAATTGCACTGCTAACTTCCATGGGGTAGTTGGCTGGAACGTTAACTTGTGGTTCGAGGAGTCCTGGTTTCGAATCTCTGGTAATGCAAGGATGTGTGTGCCCACTTATAACTTTAGTTTTACGTTCAATTTCTTGTCTCACATCCTCCTACCACACCTTCGAATAGCAGACCGTTCAATAAGAGATAGACGGAGGGAAAGAGAGATCAAAAGAAAGTAAATATTCACTAGTTTAACAAAATGGCCCTTTTTAACACAAAAAGAGACAACCGCGTTAGAAAATAACAGAAACATAAAACAATAAATGCTTAAAATTATTTTTAAATCGTTACAAACCAAATTTAAAAGCAAGTAAAACAATTTACCTTAAATTTAGGAGAAAAGCAAACTCATGTTTGCCGTTTACCGAGGTGTGTGTATTTGTCACATAAAATAGCCACTACTGCAGTTTCTGGCAGTTTATACCAGCAGTTTTGTGTGGGTTAAGTGAATAACTGCAGAAATGATGGTTTTACACTCATTGCATAAAAAAATTGTGCAGCAGGAAGTAATAGTTGGATTTAACAAAACGTTTAATTAGTGTGATGGTACCGTCTAAAGAGAGAGTGATTATAATATAATTGCGTTAGTACAATGTTCCATCTGCCTGAAACACAGAGGAAGGCCCATTTCGCACTTTTATGTACAGTCTTGTGCCTGGATACATGTACCGATATGATGGTGTATGAAATTAAATTAATGCAGTACATCATCCTAAAAATGGTTTTCCCACAGTTACTGCAATATTATGCTCCGAAAAAACTTATATTTCGACATTGAGGAAGTCTGTATCCCACGTGGAGCGTGTTTTCCTTCCTCTCCGCTTATCGGGGGGCTTGATTACGTGAGCGTCGCTAGGCGGGCGTAGAGGAGCTAACGATATTCTGGTACGCAGATGACCACTACATTTCGTGCCATGCCAACTTCGACACCACTTATGGTTTCCACGACGTAAATCCGCTCCCGGTAAACCGAGAAGAGAATGAAGATTGCGCAACTGATCACACAAATGTTCGATGAGCGACAAATCCAGTGACCGGGAAAGCCACTGTACTACTGGAACATGACCTAAACACTACTTGGAAACCAGAGCTGTGTGTTGGCGAGCATTATCATACTGTAAACTGGCTCCTGGACGCTCGACCAGCAAGGTTTAGCATACGGAGCCGCAGGATATATTTTTCATACCGCTGTGCATTCGGTGAGCCTCGCAATACTACTAGTGGCTAACGATAATCATTTGCAAGGTCTTTTAGACCATCACACCAGTAGTAAGAGACGTGTAACGTGTGTCGTTGGGGAGTGAGGCAGAATTTAGCGCTCACCTGCATTGTCCTTTAAAAATTTGGCATGATCATCATATGTTCCGAAAAAAACATGATTCTTCTCTAGAATCTGTGTGTGGCCAGTCCGCAAAATTGCACATTGTTATCTGTCGGAACGAGCGAGGTGGTGCAGTGGTTAACCTTCGGACTCGCGTTCGACAGGACATGGCTTCGATTCCCTATCCGGCTATCCTAATTTCGGTTTTCCGTGATTTCCCGAAATCACTCCAGGCGAATGCTGGACTGGTTCCTTTCTACAGGCCATGGCCGGCCGATTCCTTCCCCATTCCTGCTTCTCTGAACAATATGCTCAGTCTCTAATGACCACTCTGTCAACGATACGTTAAGCACCACCTGCCTACCTCCTTGCTGGCATCACTGCAAACGAAGACGACGAGATTGAGGTGCTTATGATATAACCCTAATAGATTATCAAGATTTCACAACTTTCATGTGCTAAGCATCTGGAAGAGCTTCTGGTAGAGATACTGTGCTCTAGTAAAACTGTCACATGTTGCTGGACGGTGAACAAGGAAGCTGTTGGCTCTGTTCGTTCCTGTCTGGCATCAGAATGTAGAACCCTCCTAGTGGTCTGCCATATTCGTCCAGAACCATTTCAGCATGTATAGGTACCTTGACATGTCCATTAATCCGAACACAATCTAACTGCGAAGTGCGAACGATCCAAATAACGTATGATTCGGCGGGGGTATCTACCCTGCCACTTGCAGCTTCAATATCTGGCCTCTCTCAAACTCTGTCACTATTTCGCGCGGCTCTCTTACATCTTATCGGCATTCCTATCGCTCATTTATGATGCGTGACAAGCATTTTATGTGTCACTTCATATGCGCTGTACAGGAGGTTGTCCAAATACCCTACATTAAAAACGATGGCTGCGATCTCGTATGATGTAAATGCCGATGCCAGCGCACGAAAATTAGATCCCTTGCATTACGTACATCGATGTGCCGATGTATCAACTTTCACCATTAGTAGAATGATTGAGTCTGGCATAAGAGTCTGGGGGTCCGGAGCCAGAGCCGACATCATGCTGTCATTCCGGTCGACTAAGCTACCGACACGACCGGCTCTCGCCAGGTAGGCCAGTGTCCATCTCGTCAGCCATATTATATGTCGATGACCTTAGCCTTCGACCTTAATCTTAGATAACCTGATACAAAAAAATCCCAAAAAAATTTGAAAACTAAAATAATAAATAAAATTTGAAGAAAACATTACATCGATGACTCCGACCACCGTGTTGGATACCAATGACCTTGTCCCCAATAACCTTAAAAACAAAAACTCGAAAAAAATTTGTAAAAATCGAAAAAAAATTCATAAAAGTCTGCAAGCATATTATGTTACATACTTACTTCTACCGCCAAATTTCATCCAGGTGACAACCACCTTAACCTTTTACCTTGATCCTGTGCCCATGACTTTCAATAACCTTAAACCCAAAAAGTTCAGAAAATTAAAAAAAAAAAACTTATACCGAAGGTAAAATTACATTGACGTAACCCAATAGCCATCTTTAATCCATGTGACCTTGACCTTATTCCCATGACCTTGGATGACCTCGAAACCACAAGTTACAAAAATATCCCCAAAAGTTTGAAAAATCGAAAAAAAAATTACAAATCAAGAAAATAATTATACCAATGACTCTGACCATCATGTTGAATGCTAGTTAAACTTGTCCCTGATGACCTAGAAAACAAAAACTTTAGAAAAGATCTTAAAAATCGAATAAATTCATAAAAGTTGGCGAGCATATTACTTTACTCACTACTTCCCGCACGTTGGATTTCGGTCACCTTGACCTTTGACTTTAACCCCATTAATATTGAACCCCCAAAATTCCAAAAATATTTAAAACATTCCCAAAAAATGTTTAAAACATAAAAATTAAAAAATTATTTATAAAAACATTATTTAAAAATTTATAAAAATTTAAATTTTTAATTTTTGTGTTTGAAGGGCCCAGGGGACTGGAACCGACCAGTCACCATGTTATGACTTCACTTAAGCACCATATTGAACCCAAGTGGCCTTGATGTTGACCTTTAACCTTTACCCCATAACTGTAACCTCGACTAAAAAAATCACATTTCCCCAAAAATCTAACAAACTTAAACTTCACAAAATGTATTAAAAAAATTATAACAAATTTATTTTAAAAATTTATAGAAAAGTTTATTTTAAAAACTTACATTTCCAGATGTTCCCTNATCCAAGTGGCCTTGATGTTGACCTTTAACCTTTACCCCATAACTGTAACCTCGACTAAAAAAATCACATTTCCCCAAAAATCTAACAAACTTAAACTTCACAAAATGTATTTAAAAAATTATAACAAATTTATTTTAAAAATTTATAGAAAAGTTTATTTTAAAAACTTACATTTCCAGATGTTCCCTCAGCACTGCATCCAGCAGATGACTGACCTCCCTCCAATAAATCACATTACCCTCCCTTACCCCCTCACCATTGCTAATTCTGACGAATGCACTCCATTCACCATATTAGTTTTTTCGTTTGTTATTGGTTTACATTTTCATCACCTCGGTGACGCTAGTGAACTAATTATGATGGATTTCACCATCAGAGGAGCTATCGATTTAGCCATCATGTTGGTTGTTGTCGACCTTGAACTAAATGACAGTGAACTCGAAAAATCGACAAAAATCGGTCCATACCATTGTTNATGTTGGTTGTTGTCGACCTTGAACTAAATGACAGTGAACTCGAAAAATCGACAAAAATCGGTCCATACCATTGTTTATTAGTAGCTGGTCACAATGAGTCATACCTACACAGCATACTAACTAATGANGAAAAATCGGTCCATACCATTGTTTATTAGTAGCTGGTCACAATGAGTCATACCTACACAGCATACTAACTAATGACTGACTGCCCCGAGACTGACTCCGCCCGAGACCAGTTTCTGCAAAACTGGCTAGACCAACTTACAAGATCAACCTGCGATACCAGTAAACAGTACATTTTCACTTAAGAGCCTTTTGTCCCCAATACTACTCACTGTTTTTAGTGATATATGCTTACTTGTAGCATTTTAAAAAATTTCACTTCCGGATATGATTCCTTTTTCTATTTCCGTATCTATCGTTAATTTTTTACAATTCAAATTGCTTAAAAAGGGAGTTTTCAAAATAATTTTTAACTTTATAATTTTTGCGCAAGGTATTTAAAGTAGTACAGAGACGTGCAACACATTTTTGTTATTTTTATTACGCCATAAAATTACATAAACTGTTGAAAATATCGTATCCTGTATGGCGTGCCACCAAGAGGTAAATAAATAGTAAATTTGGTACATTTACAAGTAACAACTATTACGACTTTATAATAATGTAAATGAAGAAAGCAACTAGGTAATTCACGTAACATCAAACGAAGAGCAAGTGAGTGTGGGAAATGTATATCCTTGACAAATGCACAGGTATAGTCCATACGTGGTTACTTCTAACTTTTCTGAAGCCCTGCTAAAGTTCTACTTTCAGGATATTCCTTATCCTCATACAAAGTTTAACAAAATCCAGAAAATTACACCAAAGGGACAACGCACCGCATTCGTGCGAATTGGTTTAATAATAATTTGCATTAGAATTATTTCTTACTAGGCAAAACCAACACGCGCATATTCTCCGTGTTTCATTCACATTAATTATAAACTAAATATTATAATGTTTAAAAACAATACAAGTAAAATTGAAATTCAACAAAAAAATATCAGAATTATATGTAAAACTCTTGTAATACATGGCATGTTTAGGAAACAATCAAATGCATTATCGCTTAACATAAAATATGAAAGGTAAGTACAAGGAAGATGAACTCATGTGCGTACAGTTATTTTACACACAGAAAGATTTTAATACGCACACTGCTGCAGTACTAAAAATGAGCGTATATTATAAATTAAACAAAAAATACCGTAAACATAACTTAAATGGTTTTTAAAGAACATAAACTTTTTATATGATTAACTAAGTGAATGTTTTCACGAAAACTGATCATATAAAAAATCACTAGTATAAAAATACTGTATTTTATCAGGTCAAAAAAGGCGGACATTGTCTATCATAACGAAAAATTGCGTAATAAGGAGGACGTGTCGTTTTGCCGGATGTGGGGTAACTAGGCGAACACTCCGACTGTGCTGCTGGCAGCGGACGGAGGTGGAACTGGCTGGGCGGCTACACGACTCGACAACCTCCCCCGGCGACCGTGTCGAGAGTCTGCAGGGGCGGGTGCTACGTCGAGAGGGATCGCGAAGTGGTTCCGGCATGCCCCGATGAAGGACCTGCCATTGTCTTTCACCCCGCGGCGGTGCTTGCCTCCTCGTGTTCTCACCCTCGACCCCCTCCAGGGCTGGACAAACCGCGTCTCTTGTCACCTGCCAGCGTTATGCCTGCTCCACATTTACGTCGTTCACGCCCAACAGTAAGAGCGGAAAATTATAACTCCCAATCAGAAACCGTTCTCGTTTACCGCGCAAGCCACGAAGAAAAGTTGAGCTCACACTTCGGGCGTTAAAAAATATCGATATATCGAAACGATTATGTTATATCAAAGATATATCGATATAAATCGTAGATATGTTTAAACTAAGTTTTATCGAAATCAATATTTTTTTCCAAGTATCGGAAATATTTTTTAATTGCTCTTTTAATATTATCTGTTTTGGATACAAAAATTGAATTGAAAAATTACTATGTTTACTTTGGCAACATGCACCTCTTTCTGCAACGCTTCGTGTCCATAATATGTAATATTCCAAGCAATTCTACATTTGTCAAGTCTTTTAATGCATAAAATATCAAATTCCAATCTACCAAAAATCTATATTTTTTCTTTAGATATATCGTTTCGTAAAANCTTTTAATGCATAAAATATCAAATTCCAATCTACCAAAAATCTATATTTTTTCTTTAGATATATCGTTTCGTAAAATGGTGTTTTTATAAATAACCAATGTAGATAATATCGATATTTTTTCAGATATCAACATTCCTAGCTCGCGCCGATATTTCTGCTCTCGGAAGGAGTGGACTTCGCCTATATTTCCCATAAGTTAATTACTGGTTCAGATATAACTGAATAGAATAGTTCAGTGTATGTATCTATTGTAAAATACCTGAACTGAAACGTTAATTTTATTCAACGCTTGCATTAAATAATTGTGGTTTTAAAATAATCCGATTGGTAGCACTAATATGTTAATTATCTTTGGCAGTATAAAATAAAATGACAGTCACTTAAAATTTATTTAGCAAAAATTCCTACTACAGTAGAATTAATAAAATCAAGTAGAAACATGACATCGCCTAGTTTTTTGTCCAAAAATTATTTTCGAATATTTTGTATTAAAAATAACGAACAACACAGCGTGGTCGCAAACAGGCTGTAAACCAAATAAAAAAATGGCAAGACAAAAATGTGAATCAAATTTTACGCGCCCGTGTTTGCCCTTCAAGCTCACAAGGAGGAAGCCCTACTATTCTTCCAAAAACCTTTTCTCATACACACTGTTTCGAAAGCCCTACTTAGGATCTACTTCTCTGCACGTTTTGTATCTTTCCGATATGTGTAAAATTAACATTGCCTTGGGCCCTTTCAGTTCATTCATGCGCCGATCAAGTGAAACATATTAGGAACGTAAATATTATGACGTTATTACGTCAGTTGGTGCCATTATGTGCATAAAACCATAGACTAAAGATGGATCATATTAATTTATGCATAAAACAAACGGAAACTAAATTAAATGAATCCAGTTTCCACAAATTTTACGACCGCGCTATTAAAACGGAAAAAGGTCGTTAACGTTGACGTATGAAACTGCTTCATCACTAGTATTCCAGTCGCGGCTTCCTGTGAAATGTAAAAAGATACAGGTAGTGACTTTTTTTTCAAATGTCTATTTCAAAAGTGCTCAGTTAACTGCGAACAGCCTAGACTACGGTTTATTCTATTCGTTGGAAAAAGAAAAACAATATTCCTAATGAGCGAGTTTGGCATAGGGAATATTTCCGTCGCAAGGTGCGCTTGAGTTCCAAAGAGATCGATTTTTATCTATAGTCGATGCACGGTTGCTCCCAGTTGTTCTGAAGCCCTGCTTAAGATCGACTAAAAGGATATTCTTTCGTCTCATACCAAACTAAGCTGAACCAAGCCTAGAAAATTCCACCGAAGGAACAACGCACCGAATTCATGCGCACTCACTGTTATAATATGCATAATAACTATTTCTTACTAGGCATTACCAACCTATCTATTCTCTATCTGTTTACATTGGTATTAATTATAAATTAAATAATATAATTTATAGTTAAAATATAAGTAAATGTTAAATTCAACCAAAAATAAGGTACTTTTATGTTAACACCAGTATAAAACGATTGTAATAATATACTTATTTAAGAAATAACCAAGCACGTAATACTTGGGGTGATTTTCAAAGGTTTTATTCTAAAAGTGTGCATAAATCCTGAATAGAATAAAACGGTAAATTTAGAAATTTTTCTATATAGTCTATTTGTACATTAAAGTTCGTGTTGGGTTCGAATAGTGATATAGAACCTACTTGCCCGTGGTAAAATATTAAGTATCAACTTTATTTTGTAACTATAATACACCACCCTCCGATAATGTTTTAAATCGTAAGCTATTAAAATACAATTGTGTTTGGTACTAAGCTTTCAAAAACACGCTTATGTAAGTAAACAACAGTTATAAATTTNCCGATATTTCTGCTCTCGGAAGGAGTGGACTTCGCCTATATTTCCCATAAGTTAATTACTGGTTCAGATATAACTGAATAGAATAGTTCAGTGTATGTATCTATTGTAAAATACCTGAACTGAAACGTTAATTTTATTCAACGCTTGCATTAAATAATTGTGGTTTTAAAATAATCCGATTGGTAGCACTAATATGTTAATTATCTTTGGCAGTATAAAATAAAATGACAGTCACTTAAAATTTATTTAGCAAAAATTCCTACTACAGTAGAATTAATAAAATCAAGTAGAAACATGACATCGCCTAGTTTTTTGTCCAAAAATTATTTTCGAATATTTTGTATTAAAAATAACGAACAACACAGCGTGGTCGCAAACAGNCTAGTTTTTTGTCCAAAAATTATTTTCGAATATTTTGTATTAAAAATAACGAACAACACAGCGTGGTCGCAAACAGACTGTAAACCAAATAACAAAATGGCAAGACAAAAATGTGAATCAAATTTTACGCGCCCGTGTTTGCCCTTCAAGCTCACAAGGAGGAAGCCCTACTATTCTTCCAAAATCTTTTCTCATACGCACTGTTTCGAAAGCCCTACTTAGGATCTACTTCTCTGCACGTTTTGTATCTTTCCGATATGTGTAAAATTAACATTGCCTTGGGCCCTTTCAGTTCATTCATGCGCCGATCAAGTGAAACATATTAGGAACGTAAATATTATGACGTTATTACGTCAGTTGGTGCCATTATGTGCATAAAACCATAGACTAAAGATGGATCATATTAATTTATGCATAAAACAAACGGAAACTAAATTAAATGAATCCAGTTTCCACAAATTTTACGACCGCGCTATTAAAACGGAAAAAGGTCGTTAACGTTGACGTATGAAACTGCTTCATCACTAGTATTCCAGTCGCGGCTTCCTGTGAAATGTAAAAAGATACAGGTAGTGACTTTTTTTTCAAATGTCTATTTCAAAAGTGCTCAGTTAACTGCGAACAGCCTAGACTACGGTTTATTCTATTCGTTGGAAAAAGAAAAACAAGATTCCTAATGAGCGAGTTTGGCATAGGGAATATTTCCGTCGCAAGGTGCGCTTGAGTTCCAAAGAGATCGATTTTTATCTATAGTCGATGCACGGTTGCTCCCAGTTGTTCTGAAGCCCTGCTTAAGATCGACTAAAAGGATATTCTTTCGTCTCATACCAAACTAAGCTCAACTAAGCCTAGAAAATTCCACCGAAGGAACAACGCACCGAATTCATGCGCACTCACTGTTATAATATGCATAATAACTATTTCTTACTAGGCATTACCATTATTCTCTCTCTGTTTACATTGGTATTTATTATAAATTAAATAATATAATTTATAGTTAAAATATAAGTAAATGTTAAATTCAACCAAAAATAAGGTACTTTTATGTTAACACCAGTATAAAACGATTGTAATAATATACTTATTTAAGAAATAACCAAGCACATAATACTTGGGGTGATTTTCAAAGGTTTTATTCTAAAAGTGTGCATAAATCCTGAATAGAATAAAACGGTAAATTTAGAAATTATTCTATATAGTCTATTTGTACATTAAAGTTCGTGTTGGGTTCGAATAGTGATATAGAACCTACTTGCCCGTGGTAAAATATTAAGTATCAACTTTATTTTGTAACTATAATACACCACCCTCCGATAATGTTTTAGATCGTAAACTATTAAAATACAATTGTGTTTGGTACTAAGCTTTCAAAAACACGCTTATGTAAGTAAACAACAGTTATAAATTTAAGGACGAAATAAAATAGCTGTCATCAAAAAGAATTTTTTGAGTATGCTGACACAGTTATTTAAAGAAACTGTGTAGAATAAAGTGTTGTTCCGTTAAGTTTTATTGCATAATTTTAAAAATCGTATGGTTATATTTTGTACAGTTAATATTCTAGCGTGAAGAAAATAGTTATTCTTTACGAAATTTGTAACACTATGATTACAATAAATATTTAAAAAACTGTATTTATTTTATGAAATCTATAATTATCCCATTTCTTTTCATACAAAACTGAGACAATCCGGTACGCATGGGCGCCGCCAGGATTACTTTCAGGGAGGTGCATCTGCATCTACACATTATACTATTAACTAATATAAAATATAGAATTATACATGTATATTATGTAGATAAATGTAATGTCAAATTCAAATCGCGTGGGTGTTTGATTGAATATATTTCGCTCATCGAAAACATACTTAATCTCTGTAGTTGATGGTTGGCATTATTGCTCGGGGAATCCCCGCTGCCGCGCGACGGATGCGGGGGATTTCCCACCTGCGACCGCGTCAGTTCACGTTGTTATAATTGTACCTATTAATAATTGTAGTTGTCAATAGTGCGCAAATCAGTTGTCTGTAATAAGTCTGCTTAAACAGAGACTATATTTATAGTCCTTTTTAGGTAATTTATTGTGTAACTTATTAATTTTTGTTCAAGTTATGAGTGACATAAGACGTTTTTTGTGTAAAAAACGTAATCATCATTCTGATGAAGGTGATTCACCTCATATTAAGACATCCAGGCCAGGTACAGACAGACTAGATATCCAGGTATGTTGTGTTGGTGTTTCTACCCAAATCATTTAATGTATTGTTTATTATCCGCATACAGAGGAAAATAAGACTCCAAAACAACGAAATAATAATAGAAAATACTTCACATTTTTGTTATACTACACTGGAAAAAAATTTGTAACCAGTACCCATAAAACATAGTAAAAAAAGTCTCAACTAAATTTGCAACCTATCATTCATTATTTAAACTCTTGTATTATTTTCTCTAGAATGATTATGTATAGAAGTTATAAAAATATACATTAAAAATTGAAAACTTTATAAATTAATAAAAACTTTTAAAATCACTACTTAAATGTTAACTGATTTGTTATCACAAAAATTGGTAAAGTATAAATCATATCATTTCATAAAATATTTTTGATTTTTTTTTTCTGAATGCGTTAATTGATTAGTTTATTTATTATATAAGAATCCTTTTTGCTTAAAGGTACCAGCTCTGCGCGTAAAGATTTTCAAGCAGATGCATCGCTCGATTTTTCTAGCAGAAGCACAACTAATTCATTATTGGATATTGGGTTGTGTTTGGACCTCGGTTATCAAGTCAATGATGATCTACGTTTGAAATTACTAAGACATCCTTGGAACCCTAGTAAAACGTACAATTTAAAAAAATGACGTTAACTTTGATTCTAAACTAGCTTTCCGACATGAATGGCTTACAACATATCCGTGGTTAGCCTACTCAGCTATAGCAAAGGGACCTCTGTGTAGGATATGTGTTTTATTTCGGCATCCAGTGCAGCGCGGTCTACAAGGACAGTTTATAGTTTCTCCTTGCCTCAAATATCAAAAGTTTCATAAAGCGGCACAGTCTCATGCGACAAGTAAGTGGCATTGTGATGCACTGGTATCGTCAAATACATTTGAAAAGATCATGGATAGAAGGGGACTAAGCGTTCATGAATATTTAAATACGACATATCACAAGGAAGTTGAAGAAAATCGTTTAAAACTTCGATCTATCGTATCAACAATTTTATTTTGCGGGCGACATGACCTTCCACTTTGTGGGAAAGTGGACGAGGGTTCTGTTTTTACAGACCTGCTACATTTTCGAGTTGACTCGGGAGACGAGACTTTGAAGAATCATTTAGAATCAGGGGCAAAAAATTTATTAGACATAATGCATCAAATTCAATACGAATTGATTGAAATCTGTTCCGATCTTCTGAAAAGCAAAATAATTGAGGAGGTGAAACATGCTTCGGCTTTTTCAGTTTTGGCTGATGAGACTGCTGATATTAGTGGCACAGAGCAATTATCGATTGGTGTTTGCTATCTACGTTATGATAAAGATGATAAAAAACCAATAATTTGTGAAGAATTTCTCGGATATGTATCGGTATAAGAATTGAACGCAAAAGCCATTTCGGAAACTATTATTCTCTTCCTGCAAGATTGTAATTTTGGTGTAAATAAACTTGTTGGCCAAGGATACGACGGGTGTGCTGCAATGGCAGGTCACATAGGTGGTGTTCAGAAAATTATTAATGATAAATATCCTTCAGCCCTATTTTTCCACTGTGCAAGCCATGTATTGAATCTTGTCATTAATGACCTGAATACTGTCAGTGAAGTGAGAAATACTGCTGGGACTACAAAGGACATTATAAATTTTTTTAGAGAGAGTACGTTGCGGCGGAATAAAATTCCAAATATACCTCTATTTTGTGAAACGCGTTGGACAGCAAAGTACAAAAGTATCAGAAAATTTTCTGAAAACTTTCTGATTATTGTACAAGTTTTAGAAGAACTTTCGCAGGACGCGCCGAACTCTACAACGAAAACCAAAGCGTATCAGCTCTACACGACTGCAACTACTCCAACATACATTGTGACACTTTTAGTAATTGCTGCCTATTCTGCCAAACTTGAACCCGTGTGCAATCAATTACAAGAAGTAAATATTAATATAAAGGCAATACATGATCACGTAAATAAATTAACTAATGTGCTTCAATCTCACCGCGATAATGCCTCTATGGAGTTTGCTGTCATTTTCGAGAAAGCTCAAAAAATTTGCGAAAAACTGGATGTTGAATTTAAGTGTCCTCGAGTATTGGCAAAACAGACTTACAGATCAAATCAACCATCTGAAAATGTAAAAGAATTTTTCAGAATATCTGTATCTATCCCATACTTAGATTCTATTATTTCTTCACTAAAAAATCGATTTTCTTCAACACACAAGAAAGCATTTTCGCTTATGCAGCTTCACCCAGAAAATATGAGAAAATTAGACAAATCAGCATTTTTAGCGATAGCAGAAGATATACAGAACCTCTACGGAGGTCTTCTACATAATTTTATTGCCGAGGCTACCACATGGTACGAGATGATGAAGACAAATGAAGCAAATAATGCGGTTTTTAATGAATCTGTTGTTGAATACGCAGATGTAATTGCTCAAGCCACTCCGTTTTACCCAGCGGTATGTGAGGCAATCAAAATTGGTTTAACTATTCCAGCAACAACATGTAGCATTGAACGTACATTTAGCACGTTACGACGTGTCAAGACGTGGAATCGCTCAACGATGGGAGACGCGAGGCTAAGCGGCCTGTGCATGCTCAGTGTTCACAGGAAAAGAGTAGAGGAGGATAGGGGAGACCGAGGAGTGTTGTGACATTTTGTTCGTTTCCTAGCATATCATACTCAGTTATAGTTCAATATCAGAGTTCTATTAACTCAAGGTACTTTGCCTTTTTAATTATGGGAATCAAGACTCAAAATAAAACAAATAGTTATAATTCATGAGAAACAAATTAAAAACCCAAACACTGTCTAGTGTCACAACTCTCCTACTACCGAGGTAAGTTGTGACAGAGGCTAAGGCGAGTTGGGACAGACGTGCATTTAAAGATTTTATGGAAGAAACTTTAATTGTAATGCTATCGTTGGTGATTAAAATGAGTAATATAAGTAAAACGACATATGAATAAATT
This sequence comes from Clitarchus hookeri, assembly GCA_002778355.1. Classification (NCBI taxonomy): domain Eukaryota; kingdom Metazoa; phylum Arthropoda; class Insecta; order Phasmatodea; family Phasmatidae; genus Clitarchus; species Clitarchus hookeri. Next base: position 50,825 of record NQII01008087.1, on the reverse strand, counting down.
TGTACCTTTTTATTCAATCTTTGGTACATAATGCAAACTACAATAACAGTCTTATGAAATCATTATAATCATTTAAATTAATACAACAATTATTGGCATATATTATGAGATCAAGACAAAAACGCCGAGCGTTATATAAGCCAGTGCCACTAGAGTTCCTCTCTCTGCCGATGTCATGGCGCTGACGTGCTTTTCTCCCCGTCGCGCAATAATTCTGTCCGGTTTTTGAACCGTTGTTATCCCGGTCTCGTCCATGTTCCATATATCTTTAGCATCAAGTGAATACTTGCTTAATATGCCTGTATAATTGTCAAAAAATGCACTCACATTGGTTTTATTAAAGCTCGTAGCGCGAGCTATGCTTGTTGCCTGAGGTAACCTTAAGGACAAGATTGGATGACGTTTCATAAATAATTTAAGCCATACTTCACCCGCCATTTCATTTTCATACCACGACTTTGGAATCTTTTTGTTATGCTCATTTGCTAACCTGAAGGCCAAGCGTCTTGCTTCTTTTGTTGTCATTCCATAATTGGAAGCAGCGCAAGTCAACAAATATTCGCATAAAGTATTTTCTTCCTCGTCGGTAAAAATTGTTGGACTTTGTTACCCGGCAGATATAGGTTTCAGTGCTGGATTTTGTTCTACAGATGTTTTCTTTTTTTATAAATTGAGACAGTGACAGGTAGTTTAGATTATACGAACTAGCAGCAGTTCGAAGACTCTGCCCTCGTAAAGTCATCTCTCCATAGGCTAGTTCGTAAATTTCTATACTGACCAAGGCCCTGTTCGTCTTCCGCACGTATTGGTTAGGCATACTAAAACCATAAAATAAGCCCTTTNTTCTATACTGACCAAGGCCCTGTTCGTCTTCCGCACGTATTGGTTAGGCATACTAAAACCATAAAATAAGCCCTTTGTATGCAAAGTCACACCAAACAATACGTTTACAAACAAAACAAACTAGTTGTGAGTATACCGAGGAGAGTTGTGACAGCTTGTCACAACTCGCCTAGNTGTCTTTTACAGTGGGGCTTACATACGTCAAGTTAATTTGGCGCACAACTGTGGGGCCTAGACAAGCCCTCGTCAAACTTATTAATTTTTGTTCAAGTTATGAGTGACATAAGACGTTTTTTGTGTAAAAAACGTAATCATCATTCTGATGAAGGTGATTCACCTCATATTAAGACATCCAGGCCGGGTACAGACAGACTAGATAGTCCAGGTATGTTGTGTTAGTGTTTCTACCCAAATCATTTAATGTATTGTTTATTATCCGCATACAGAGGAAAATAAGACTCCAAAACAACGAAATAATAATAGAAAATACTTCACATTTTTGTTATACTACACTGGAAAAAAAATTGTAACCAGTACCCATAAAACATAGTAAAAAAAGTCTCAACTAAATTTGCAACTTATCATTCATTATTTAAACTCTTGTATTATTTTCTCTAGAATGATTATGTATAGAAGTTATAAAAATATACATTAAAAATTGAAAACTTTATAAATTAATAAAAACTTTTAAAATCACTACTTAAATGTTTATTGATTTGTTATCACAAAAATTGGTAAAGTATAAATCATATCATTTCATAAAATATTTTTGATTTTTTTTTTTCTGAATGCGTTAATTGATTAGTTTATTTATTATATAAGAATCCTTTTTGCTTAAAGGTACCAGCTCTGCGCGTAAAGATTTTCAAGCAGATGCATCGCTCGATTTTTCTAGCAGAAGCACAACTAATTCATTATTGGATATTGGGTTGTGTTTGGACCTCGGTTATCAAGTCAATGATGATCTACGTTTTAAATTACTAAGACATCCTTGGAACCCTAGTAAAACGTACAATTTTAAAAAATGACGTTAACCTTGATTCTAAACTAGCTTTCCGACATGAATGGCTTACAACATATCCGTGGTTAGCCTACTCAACTATAGCAAAGGGACCTCTGTGTAGGATATGTGTTTTATTTCGGCCTCCAGTGCAGCGCGGTCTACAAGGACAGTTTATAGTTTCTCCTTGCCTCAAATATCAAAAGTTTCATGAAGCTGCACCGTCTCATGCGACAAGTAAGAGGCATTGTGATCCACTGGCATCGTCAAATACATTTGAAAAGATCATGGATAGAAGGGGACTAAGCGTTCATGAATCTTTAAATACGGCATATCACAAGGAAGTTGAAGAAAATCGTTTAAAACTTCGATCTATCGTATCAACAATTTTATTTTGCGGGCGACATGACCTTCCACTTTGTGGGAAAGTGGACGAGGGTTCTGTTTTTACAGACCTGCTACATTTTCGAGTTGACTCGGGAGACGAGACTTTGAAGAATCATTTAGAATCAGGGGCAAAAAATTTCTTATACATAATGCATCAAATTCAATACGAATTGATTGAAATCTGTTCCGATGTTCTGAAAAGCAAAATAATTGAGGAGGTGAAACATGCTTCGGCTTTTTCAGTTTTGGCTGATGAGACTGCTGATATTAGTGGCACAGAGCAATTATCGATTGGTGTTCGCTATCTACGTTATGATAAAGATGATAAAAAACCAATAATTTGTGAAGAATTTCTCGGATATGTATCGGTATAAGAATTGAACGCAAAAGCCATTTCGGAAACTATTATTCTCTTCCTGCAAGATTGTAATTTTGGNTTCCTGCAAGATTGTAATTTTGATTTAAATAAACTTGTTGGCCAAGGATACGACGGGTGTGCTGCAATGGCAGGTCACATAGGTGGTGTTCAGAAAATTATTGATGATGAATATCCTTCAGCCCTATTTTTCCACTGTGCAAGCCATGTATTGAATCTTGTCATTAATGACCTGAATACTGTCAGTGAAGTGAGAAATACTGCTGGGACTACAAAGGACATTATAATTTTTTTTTAGAGAGAGTAAGTACATTGCGGCGGAATAAAATTCCAAATATACCTCTATTTTGTGAAACGCGTTGGACAGTAAAGTACAAAAGTATCAGAAAATTTTCTGAAAACTTTCTGATTATTATACAAGTTTTAGAAGAACTTTCCCAGGACGCGCCGAACTCTACAACGAAAACCAAAGCGTATCAGCTCTACACGACTGCAACTACTCCAACATACATTGTGACACTTTTAGTAATTGCTGCCTATTCTGCCAAACTTGAACCCGTGTGCAATCAATTACAAGAAGTAAATATGAATATAAAGGCAATACATGATCACGTAAATAAATTAACTAATGTGCTTCAATCTCACCGCGATAATTCCTCTATGGAGTTTGCTGTCATTTTCGAGAAAGCTCAAAAAATTTGCGAAAAACTGGATGTTGAATTTAAGTGTCCTCGAGTATTGGCAAAACAGACTTACAGATCAAATCAACCATCTGAAAATGTAGAAGAATTTTTCAGAATATCTGTATTTATCCCATACTTAGATTCTATTATTTCTTCACTAAAAAATCGATTTTCTTCAACATACAAGAAAGCATTTTCGCTTATGCAGCTTCACCCAGAAAATATGAGAAAATTAGACAAATCAGCATTTTTAGCGATAGCAGAAGATATACAGAACTTCTACGTAGGTCTTCTACATAATTTTATTGCCGAGGCTACCACATGGTACGAGATGATGAAGACAAATAAAGCAAATAATGCGGTTTTTAATGAATCTGTTGTTGAATACGCAGATGTAATTGCTTAAGCCACTCCGTTTTACCCAGCGGTATGTGAGGCAATAAAAATTGGTTTAACTATTCCAGCAACAACATGTAGCATTGAACGTACATTTAGCACGTTACGACGTGTCAAGACGTGGAATCGCTCAACGATGGGAGACGCGAGGCTAAGCGGCCTGTGCATGCTCAGTGTTCACAGGAAATGAGTAGAGGTGGATAGGGGAGACCGAGGAGTGTTGTGACATTTTGTTCGTTTCCTAGCATATCATACTCAGTTATAGTTCAATATCAGAGTTCTATTAACTCAAGGTACTTTGCCTTTTAAACTATGGGAATCAAGACTCAAAATAAAACAAATAGTTATAATTCATGAGAAACAAATTAAAAACCCAAACACTGTCTAGTGTCACAACTCTCCTACTACCGAGGTAAGTTGTGACAGAGGCTAAGGAGAGCTGGGACAGACGTACATTTAAGGATTTTATGGAAGAAACTTTAATTGCAATGCTATCGTTGGTGATTAAAATGAGTAATATAAGTAAAACGACATATGAACACAATTTGTACCATTTGATTTAATCTTTGGTACATAATGCAAACTACAATAACAGTCTTATGAAATCATTATAATCATTTAAATTAATACAACAATTATTGGCACATATTATGATATCAAGACAAAAACACCGAGCGTTATATAAGCCAGTGCCACTAGAGTTCCTCTCTCTGCCGATGTCATGGCGCTGACGTGCTTTTCTCCCCGTCGCGCAATAATTCTGTCCGGTTTTTGAACCGTTGTTATCCCGGTCTCGTCCATGTTCCATATATCTTTAGCATCAAGTGAATACTTGCTTAATATGCCTGTATAATTGTCAAAAAATGCACTCAAATTGGTTTTATTAAAGCTCGTAGCGCGAGCTATGCTTGTTGCCTGAGGTAACCTTAAGGACAAGATTGGATGACGTTTCATAAATAATTTAAGCCATACTTCACCCGCCATTTAATTTTCATACCACGACTTTGGAATCTTTTTGTTATGCTCCTTTGCTAACCTGAAGGCCAAGCGTCTTGTTTCTTTTGTTGTCATTCCATAATTGGAAGCAGTGCAAGTCAACAAATATTCGCATAATGTCTTTTCTTCCTCGTCGGTAAAAATTGTCGGACTTTGTTACCCGGCAGATATAGGTTTCAATGCTGGATTTTGTTCTACAGATGTTTTCTTTTTTATAAAATGAGACAGTGACAGGTAGTTTAGATTATACGAACTAGCAGCAGTTCGAAGACTCTGCCCTCGTAAAGTCACCTCTCCATAGGCTAGTTCGTAAATGTCTATACTGACCAAGGCCCTGTTCGTCTTCCGCACGTATTGGTTAGGCATACTAAAACCATAAAATAAGCCCTTTGTATGCAAAGTCACACCAAACAATACGTTTACAAACAAAACAAACTAGTTGTGAGTATACCGAGGAGAGTTGTGACAGCTTGTCACAACTCGCCTAGGTGCGCAAAACCCGCGCTTTAGCCAACTCATGCTTATAACCTCTAAACACGAATTGAATTTAGATTAGAAATGCCACATTTTAACAGTTAAATAGTCAATGCTTGAAAGGTGTAATATTGCATTGCAATTATCCTAATACGTATCAAGTAATACGATATGCAAATATTGGTTACAGACTTACTTTTGGCATTTTCTTCCGAGCTGACGTCGTGAACAGAATACCGTCCCACACAGGTCACCGGCGCGCACTTAGTAAAGCGGGGGGTCGACAACGAATGAGACGTGCGACGTTGCCAGCTCGCTAACTACCTTAGGTTCTGAGAAATCGGCTTTGTCACAACTCACCTCTGTCACAACTCTCCTCGGTCTCCCCTACTGAATTTATTGACAAGGTGATGAACAAATTTGTACAGCAACCTAGACACCTTCAATTTTTATTCAAACAGTAACTTAATAAAAAAATGTAATTTTTTCTATGTATTTTCTTTTCTGACAGGGGGGTGCAAGTACACCCCCTTGCACCCTGCTGCCGGCGCCCATGCCGGTACGCATACAACACCTGTGCTATCTAGCTGCAAAAATTTTAGTTGCCAAAATATTAGCATTGAGCTTCTCAACCTGAGTAGAATAAATCATATCGATACAAAGATAACGCAGTAATCGTGTAACGTGCCCAAAAATTATTTATAGTTAAGTATAAATATTTTTTCCGTAAACTTTCTGAACTCTAATGGACGTATTGTATTTAACCAAAACTTATTGTGGTAAATAAACCACGTATCATGCTACGAATAAAGAAACGTTGAGCTTCGTTAAAATGCAAATTTCGGAACTTCACTGCGATGGCATATTCAACTCATCTCTGACCATTTGTAAAAAAAAAGTTACCACGCGTGTATTTGAAAAAAAAAAAATTTCTTCTTGTTTTCTTAGTTTCCATTAAGCATATATGTGGTTGGTATGAACTAACGAAGAATTTCTAAACATGTAGACCTAAAGTCGTTTGACGTAAATGCAGTAGCCCTAAAATCGTTTTGCCTACAGTAAATCCCAAAATGATTTAAGTCCACTGATTTCTACATTCTCGTAGCACAATCGCCGATTTCTGCTAAGGGCCCACTATGTTGAATTTATTTAAGTTTCTACACAACTTATTACGTATTGTTACGTGAGGACTCCCGCACTGGACACGGGCTCCGCGNCCTCGGTGCAACGCTGCTTTTGGAGAAAGTTCTGGGCTATGACCGACGACACTATGAATACAACCGCAGCTGGAGGGTTGGCAGTTCTTTGTGGGTGCCATCTGGTTGTAGTGTGGAAACTTGGAGAAGTCTGGTGCAGCGAGGGACATCAACAGAGAGGATGGACGACGACGGAGGGTGCGAAACGGCGGCCGAAGAGTGTTTTGTGCGGCATGGACAGATGAGAGGGCGTGGTAACCAACGATGGACTACTGTGCAGGGCAGCGCTCGGGGCAAACTAGAACATTCCCGACTGGTGGAATTTGGACTGAATTAATTTGGGATGGTAGTCTATGAATGTGAGTGAGACACGGACTTTATTGTTGTTATCGGAAATGTCAAACATGGACATAATTTTTGTAAAATAATTCAATTAGTTTTGATACACTGCTTATTGAGCCCTATTTTAGTTATTGAACTACATTAATTTCTTTAAGGTACTTGTTAATTGTATTGATTGAATTTATTGATTGTTAATAGCAAGTGATAGCAATTTATTGTGATAAATTGAGTCGAAAGTATTTTATTTGTAGTTGTAAATAAATTCATAAATTATTATTATAACTCTTACTTCATTAAGACATCCATCCCTTAAAGAACATGGCTAAACACACTGCCTTGCAAATTTTGTGTAAGTCTTTGAAAATCTGGTAAGGCAATATACTGTTGTCCTATCTGTAAAAATTCTGAAAATATTTTTATCTCAGTCAGAAATTTGCTTGTTTTTCAGTATATCATAACAGATATATTAAAAGTTAATGTCGCAAAGAGTCAAACTCAGTACATAACGAATATATTTGTCTTAAGTAGCGTGGATTTACTGACGGCTACCTTATAATGACCATGTACGTAACCGGCAAACCAACTATAAAGAAAAATTTACAAAAAATAATATTTTATTTAAAGCTGCTAAATATTTTTAGTGGTCTGTTTACGAATAGCAATTCAGAAGTATTACACGCGTGTAAGAACATTTTTGCACATTTTATATCTGTGATTCTTCCAAAATTTCTGAAAATTTAAATTTGCTAACCAAGTTTTAAAATAATGGAATTATAGCATTCTGCATCCTCTCTTTCATTCCTGCAACGCTTCATTTTTTACTGAGGAGCAAAAAGAGGGACGATTATGTCGACACTCAATCACGCAAAAGTTAACAACTTAAAAGTCCCGAAAATGACTTATTAAGTCTGCCAGCGGGAAATTATATGACAAACACGGAATACTTGCTATAACACACAGTTTTTCAAATTTATTGAATTTTTTAGGCGTAGACGTAGTGGAGTGTGTTTCAAATGCGGTGTTATTTCAGACACTAACTAAATGTTTTCGCAGTACGATTTTGTATGCATGGAAATCACATTTCAGACAAGTCCCGAGTGCAACTTTCGAGACATACCGCATATTAAAAGCGTTATTTTCGAAACCCTTCAATGTAGTAATTAAACAGCGTTTTTAGACTGTTTCGCCTTACAATATTCTGCACTTATATTTGCGAAACTTGCGTAAGGTCCTGAATTAATTTTTGCTAGAAACTTACCACACACTTAGTCTCAACTCTTAAACGCAAAGTACGACGAAAATCCTGCACGCCTTGCATACTCTGAGTTTTTGAAAAACATCGAAATTCTCCAGCTGGTCATTCCTAAAAAAAAATGTAAGACGAAAATGTACTACACTTTAATCTTGAAGCGATTTTCAAGGGAGCTGTACGCCTCCATTAAAAATTAATTTTAAATGCATTCATGAATTTTTTGTTACCTACCTGTCAGGCAACACAAATTCTGTTATGAAAGTTACGTTTGGATTTCTCGAAAACTGTTTACTTGAGTGTGTTCCGTAAAAACGGCATTTAAAAAATAATTATACTTACTGATTCATAAAGTGTCTTAAAAATCGCGTACATCTTAGGATTACAAAGTTTCATCCAAAAATAAGATGCTAATTCCCATTTTCGCCATGAAGGGGGATGGTATTGCCAACTGCGTTTTCAGAAGTATAAGATCTCAGTTCTGCAAAACAACATTCACCGATTTGTTGCTTAATCGCAAGTAGTTTATTATATTTTTAACAAAAAGTATTTTGAAATTCGATTTTTTTAGGGGCACACAACATTCTTAATAATCACTAGGGACTGGAAAATTTCGCGAATTCATTTCACGACAAGGCAGACTTAAAACACATGTACTTATCTGTTATATTTTCTATTAGATCACAGTTTGTTAGACACGCCCAGGTGAACTCTGAGCCAATAACAGAACTGCAAAGAAACAAGCACCAAATCACGTGCCAATTGGTCTGAGATAAATCTGGCTTCNAAAGAAACAAGCACCAAATCACGTGCCAATTGGTCTGAGATAAATCTGGCTTCACACGGGAGCAGCAGCCAATGAACAGACATCTGAGGCTCGGAAATACATAGAACCGTGGAGTCTAGCCTATATATATTTTAAAACGCGAAATTTTCCTGCCCGTGATAATTACTTCAGTAGAAAAGTTAAACGTCTGTTTTGTCTTATTATTTAGTAAGGAATAACCGGCCGGGGGTTTGCCGGTATTGTTCCAAAACACCCGGTAGAGGTTATGGGACACGGGAAGCGCTTACTAGTGTCGCCCTTGTTGCAGCCTTGCCTCCCCGCCTCGAAAGTTTTAAATAATTTCAGACAGACGTGTGCATTACATTTCTAAATTTTATCTACTGTGTTCCGGAGATAAGCGAGTAGCCGACTTTGTTCAGTTTTTCTCCCCAAAAACACTTTGACAAAAAACCGAGAATAATTTGGTGGGTTTATTGAAATCTAGTAAAACTTAAATACATGTGAAATAAGGGAAGAAAATTTAAGTATTATTGATACTATCTACAATTTTATTTCATTGGGTTTTATATAGCCCTCCCCCCCCCCTCTTATTNCCCCCCCCCCTCTTATTGACGGTAAAGTTATAATGGACGGCTTACTCTCCACTGCATTAGATATATGCAAAGGAATCTCTAAGAAAATTTTAAATCGAATAATTTTAAACAAAATAATTCATAGAATAGTTTTAAAGTTTAGTCAACTCATTGGCATAGTGTGAGATTTTTAGCATCATTAAACATGCTTCAGGCCTGTAAAACATGGGGCATTAAGGTGGCCGTCTGGGTAAGCCGCCGAACGGTGTGCAAAGCTCCAACGGAAAAAATTCTTATTAAAAAATCGTCCAGCGTATCTGAGTGAGGTATAATTACGAATAGCATTTAAGAAATATTACGCGTCTGTATACGTTTTTCAGTTCCTTCATTTCTCTCTAAAGCATTATTTGTGATAGTGAAAATGGCTCAAACGGATTATTTCACAGTTATTTTTAGAAATGAACATTCCAATACAAATCATTAAAATATGAATAGGGACATGCATCAAACCATTATTTTATAATTACGTCATAAAATGGTAGGGTATCCACTGAAAGTCTCGTAGAGGCGCGTTATGGACGGCAAGACTGCACGCCAGTTCAGTGCTTCGCGCGTAGATGCGACGTGAGAGTTGATGCGCATGTCTCGGTCACCCCTAGCGCTCCCACGCTTTTAGGCCGGAAGTGCAAAATCCCTTCAACCAGACAACCAGGCAACCTTAAAATAAAACATACTTTATTATTAATTTAAAATTTNCACACGGGAGCAGCAGCCAATGAACAGACATCTGAGGCTCGGAAATACATAGAACCGTGGAGTCTAGCCTATATATCTTTTAAAACGCGAAATTTTCCTGCCCGTGATAATTACTTTAGTGGAAAAGTTAAACGTCTGTTTTGTCTTATTATTTAGTAAGGAATAACCGGCCGGGGATTTGCCGGTATTGTTCCAAAACGCCCGGTAGAGGTTACGGGACACGAGAAGCGCTTACTAGTGTCGCCCTTGTTGCAGCCTTGCCTCCCCGCCTCGAAAGTTTTAAATAATTTCAGACAGGCGTGTGCATTAAATGTCTAAATTTTATCTACTGTGTTCCGGAGATAAGCGAGTAGCCAACTTTGTTCAGTTTTTCTCCACAAAAACACTTTGACAAAAACCGAGAGTAATTTTGTGGGTTTATTGAAATCTAGTAAAATTTAAATACATATGAAATAAGGGAAGAAAATTTAAGTATTATTGATACTATCTACAATTTTATTTCATTGGGTTTTATATAGCCCCCCCCCCCCC